>MJUT01047213.1:82835-96607 GCA_002080005.1 Gigantidas platifrons
TTTTTCACCGATTCCCAATTCCTTTTAATAATTTGGGCCTGTCTAGGGGTACAAATGTATACAGATTTAAGATCAATGTTTCTATAATAATTAAGAGTTTCCAAACATCCTGTTCATTTCTCTTTTTATTCTACAAACATATATATATAGTAACGAATGATAATAAGACAGGTGTTAATGATCTCACAGTTTGGGTCAAACAGAACCCCAAGTGTACATTCAACTGGAGTAATATTTATATTAGTGTCACACTTGGACCTCATGTTTTCAGTAAACTGTAGCCAAAGAGAACGAACAAATCGACATTCATAAAACAAGTGGATGAGGGATTCCTTTGTTTCAAAACAATAACTAAATAATTCTGTCTCGGATAAACCACATTTCAGTAACATGCTGTTGGTGTACAAAATTCTTAAGTTTAACTTCTATTGAAATGACTGAAGTTGTGTGCTTAATATACTTTTAAAAGGAAGTTGATATATTATGTCCCAGTTTTCTTCTTCAGTGATATTTAAGTCTGTCATCCACTTATTCTGTGACTTGAGAGGTTTCTCAAAAACCTTCTGTATGAATATTTTCTAGAAGGGTTTTACAACTTTCTGGTTAACACGCAAAAGTAAGATATGTTTATTATATATCTCATCTAGCTTCTCTATTTGATTGTATCGCAAGATTGATTTACATTCTTGAGGGATCGAGAGTCTTATACTATGATACTCTACAAAATTTATATTAATATTGTAGTTATTTTTTAAATCAGTAAGTGACAGAAGACTTCCATCTTCTTTGTATAAATCATTAATGAAAAATATACCCGATTTTGCCCAATGTGAGAAAAAGACCGGTTGACCACCAACCCTTATTCTCCCATTGTGCCAAATTGGCTGTGACAAAATTTCCTTAGGGGCTGTGGAAGGGTCATCCTTAACAGATGCCCACACATTAATAACATTTTTCCAAAATGGGTTAAACTTTGCACTTAGGGCTTTTAAGGCACTCTGACTATAATACCAACAGTTATCCTGACCGAGGTCCTCCAAAACATCTGTTAATAGTACTTTCCATGGAGCATAATTATCTGGATCCAAGACTCTCTTAATCCAAGATATTTTCAATGCATGAACAAATGACAGGACATGGGGAATTTTTAGACCACCATCTTCATAATTACCTATTATAGTATAACGTTTAACTTTATCAATTTTATTATACCAGAGAAAATTAAAGAAAATATCTTGGATTTTTTTGGCAATATGTATTGGAGGATCTGGCAGAACAGTAAAAGGTTGAACCAGTATAGGCAGTGCCAAAGTCTTGATGACTGTAACTGTTCCAATCAATGATATATTTCTCAAAGACCAATCACCTAGTATTCTTTGTATTTGTTCTATCTTTTGAGTAAAGTTATCTATATATCTGTCTGATTTATGTAGAGAACATTGAGTACCCAGTAATTTAAATGCACCTGAATGATTCCACTTGATGTGGTTATTTGTTTGAAGTTCCTCTTCACAGCCCCGTCTTGCCCCAATCCATGCAGCTTGGGTTTTATCAAAGTTCAACTACCTCTAAAGCATGATTCAAAGATTGTGTGTCATCTTCCAGTATCAGAGTTGAGTCGTCAGCGTACTGACTAATTAAAAACTCAGAATTATTAATTTTTATCCAATTTATATTAGGGTGAAATTTAATTGCAGCGCTGAGTAGTTCAACTGACAGAATAAATAAATAAGGGGATAAAGAATCCCCTTGACGGTCTCCCCTTTCTATTTTAAAACGCTTTGAAAGATGCCCATTGTTCAATACACAACTTTCAGAATTATGATAAAATGCTTTGAACCAATGAATTATCGAAGGACCAAACCCCAAAAATTCTAAAGATTTGCGAATAAAGTTCCACTCTACTGAATCAAAGGCTTTTTCAAAATCCAGTAGTATCAAGACACCTGGAATATTACTTTCATCACATTTTTCAACGATGTCACATATCAGTCTTGTACACTCACCAATGAAACGCCCTTTCATGAAACCCATCTGGGTATCAGAAATAAGATATGTTAATACCTCTTTAAAGCGCAACGCAATAGCAGATGCACAAATTTTGTAATCCACATGTAATAATGATATAGGGCGCCAATTTTTTAGGTAACATTTAGACTTTCCTTCTTTTGGAAGACATGTAATGACTCATTGTCTCTGGGAAACGGACAAGTAACCTCTGGTATATGCTTGATTAAAGGATCTGACAGCAAAGTATTTTAAGTCTGACCAGAAAAATTTATAGAACTCGGTTGTAAACCCGTCAAGCCCTGGAGACTTTCCATTTTTCATGTTTTTTTAGTGCCACAAGCATTTCTTCTGGTTTTAAATCGCCCTCTAAAGCTTTGCTTTCTTCTAAGTTCATTTTTTTAATAAAAGGATTATCTTCATAAAAAAGTATGGAATGGTTATCACTAACTACAGTTCCTTTACTGGTATATAAGGCTTCATAAAATATTTTTTGTTGTGTCAGAATATCATCCTGGTTTGTAATTTCAATGCCATTATCTAAAATTAACTTAGGAATAGCTTTTTCAGTAAAATGTCTCTTTTCCAAGTTACAGAAATATTTACTGCTTCTCTCCCCTTCCACATTCCATTTTGCTTTAGTACTCATAATAATTCCCCTAATTTTATCCTCCCTTGATTTTTTAAGATCTGATTCTACCCTATTTACTTCCTCAATATTATTTTCCTGTCCCCACTGTAATTTTTGCAAGGTATTTTCAAGATCATTTTCCCTTTTGTTCCTTTTTTTCTTGAAAGATGAGTAAGAAATAGTTCTACCACGAATTATTAACTTGAAAGTTTCCCAGAGTAGTTGGTCATCAATATTAAAATGAGCTTCAAATAAATTCTCACAATCATCACATTTATATTGGTTAATGACATCATTTATACATTCTTTTACAATGTTTATATATTCCTTATCATACAGTAAGGAGTTGTTAAACTTCCATGTTCCAAAATGAGCATTTTTTCAACTATATCATGGCGAGAACAAGCTACATTGTAATTAGATTAGGATGATGATATTTTTCTTTGTACTAGACCAACACGCTTAGTTTAGTATTCTTTTAGTGCTAACTCATTGAAGCATTAGTCCACAGGTAGAAAAGGCGCTCCCTTCGGACACATTATTCTGATTCTTTAATTATTCTTATTCTTTAATACTCAATAAATGCCAAGTTTACAGTATTTGGTTTGATTTGATTTGACCGTAACTCAAACCTAGGATCTACCACTCTCGAAGAAAGCACACTACAATTAGGAGGTTTTCCGATGTTCCAGATGGGAAGTTTTTGCCTACTTACTATTTACGTTATATGTGTTTGTTTACGTAAAGTGGTGTCCAACACATATCGTGTTGTGTATTTGTTTTTCTTCTCTTCGTCTTGTGTGCCATTATTGTAATATCTAACATTGCTTATCGCTATGTTCAGTACTTATATGTTTAGCTATAATGACGTTTTGCATAAACGCTTCTAATATTAAGTGTAGAAAAAATGGATAAATTGCATACATTGCTTACAAAGATTTTATTTCAGCATGGCAATATATAACCAAAATGAAACTGGAAATCACGAGATTCTCATAAAGATGGGAGCCTATCAATGTACTCCTAATTAATTATCTACAAGAATACATGTATTGTTCTTTTTCTTGATATTGGTGGAATTGTTCTCCATTTCATCAGCTTAATGAATAATAAAAGTTTGCATTCGAGACCGGGTTATAACTGTCATTTCTATCATTAGGCCTCTATGCGAGACATAATTATAAATGTCACTTTATCTATCTGTCAGTCTAAACCCGAGAATGCTTATGACTGCCCATTGTATCTATATATAGGTCTAAGAACGAGACTGGCTTATAACAGACCATTGCATCTATGTGAGTTGAAATTCAAGATTGGACTACAGTTGATAATTCTATTTGATGTAGGTATAAATACAAGACTGGCCTATAGTTGAAAAATGTACCTATGTGGGTATAAATATAAGACTTGTATATTGCTGACAATTGTATCTATTTAGGTATAAATACCAGACTGGTATATATCTGACATGTGTGTCTATGTAGGTATACACACAATATTGGCCTATAGCTGACAATTGTAATATAGGTATAAACACAATGCATACATACAATACGGGTTTATAGCTGAAAATTGTATTTATGCTGGAATACACACCAGACTGATCTATATCTGACAATTGTATCTATGTAGGGATACATACAAGACTGGTCTATAGCTATAAATCATATCTATATATGAATGTATACACATAAGACTGGCCTATAGCTGACAATTGTATCTATGTAGGTATGCATACAATACGTGTCTATAGCTGAAAATTGTATTTATGTAGGGATACACACAAGACTGGCATATCGCTGTCAATTGTATTTATGCTGGAATACACACCAGCCTGGTCTATATCTGACAATTGTATTTATGATGGTATACATACAAGACTGGTCTATAGCTGACAATTGTGTCTATGTAGGTATACACACAGTACTGACATATAGCTGACAATTGTATCAATGTAAATATAAACACGATATTGGCCTATAGCTGACAATTGTATCTATATAGGCATACATACCATACGGCTCTATAGCTGAACATTGTATTTATGTAGGTATACATACAAGATTGGTCAGACTCGGCGGGTATATAGCTGAAAATTGTATCTATGTAGGGATACATACAAGACTGGTCACTAGCTGAAAATTGTATGTATGTAGGGATACATACAAGACTGGTCAATAGCTGACAATTGTATCTATTTCGGTAAATATACAGGACTGGTATATAGCTGACAATTGTATTTATGTAGGTATACACACAAGGCTGGCCTATAGCTGACAATTATATATATGAATGTATACACACAAGACTGTCCTATAGCTGACAATTGTATCTATGTAGGTATACACACAAGACTGGCATATAGCTGACAATTGTATCTATATAGATATGTATACAATACGTGTCTATAGCTGAAAATTGTATTTATGTAGGGATACACACCAGACTGGTATATCGCTGTCAATTTTATTAATGCTGGAATACATACCAGCCTGGTCTATATCTGACAATTGTATTTATGTAGGTATACACAAATTGCAAAGCTGACAATTGCATCTAAATACACAGAAGACTAGCTTTTAGCTGACAATTGTATTTATGCTGGAATACACACCAGACTGGTCTATAGCTGAAAATTGTATTTATGTAGGTATACATACAAGACTGGTCACTAGCTGAAAATTGTATTTATATAGGTATAGACACAAGCTTGGCCTATAGCTGACAATTGTATCTATATAGGGATACATACAATACGGGTATATAGCTGAACATTTTATTTATGTAGGGATACACACAAGACTGGTATATCGCTGTCAATTGTATTTATGCTGGAATACACACAAAACTGGTCTATATTTGACAATTGTATCTATGTAGGTATACATGCAAGACAGGTCTATAGCTGAACATTGTATTTATGTAGGGATACATACAAGACTGGTCAATAGCTGACATATAGGGTCTAACACCGGGAGAGGTGTAAGATAGTAAAATCTGTGACACCCGAGGGTAAGATTTAATTCGCATTGGACGAGGCTTGACTGAATCTGATACGATTTAAATCGTACCCGAGGATGTCACAGATTTTACTATCTTGCACTTTTTACGGAGTTTGACTCTTTTTCTCACCTTTTACTACCGTGTCAATGTTTGTTTACTTTTTGTGTAGTTTAAGCGCATTAATTTGCGAACCGTATCACAGGACCAAAATGCCACGTAATAAAATAAAACAAGATTTTCATTTTACAGCTTTAAAGAGGTTCAAAATAATAAAGTTAACAAACTTGTGATAGATTCTACAATAACAAAATCTTACACTTTTTACGATGTTTGCCCCCTTTTCTCATCTCTTTCTATCGTGTCAATATTTGTTTACGTTGAGAAAATATAGAGTGCTCTCCCTTGTTCGGTAACTAACGTAAATAAAAAAACATACCTCCTTTTTTACCAACGTCAAACAACTTGCTTACATGCATTGATCGCTGTTGTAGTAGCATTTATATAATATATTTATAAAATACATTGTATTTTTATTGTGAAATACATTTAAAATACTGCCAAGACACTATAAATCGACAATTTAATTCAACAATGGAAAACAAGTTTGCTGGAAAAACGGCGTGTAGCTTGTCTTACCCTGGAGCCGGGATAAGATAGAAACATATTTTTCACCTAAATTAATGGAATACTTTATCCAAGGGGTGAGACAATTGTATCTATGTCGGTAAATATACAAGACTGGTATATACCTGAAAATTGTATCTGTGTAGTTATACACACAAGGCTGGCTTTTAGCTGACAATTGTATCTATATACACAGAAGACTAGCTTTTAGCTGACAATTGTATGTATGATGGTATACATACAAGACTTGAATATACATATAATATTGGTCTATAGATGACAATTGTATCTATTTAGGTATACATATAAGACTTGCCTATAGCTAACAATTGTATTTATGTAGATAAACATACAAGACTGGTCTATAGTTGACAATGGTATTTATGTAGGTAAGCATAAAAGACTGGTTTTTAGCTGACAAATGTATCTGTTTAGGTGTACATATAAGACTGGCCTATGGCTGACAATTGTATTTATGTAGGTAAGCATGCAAGACTGGTCTTTACGTGACATTTTTATATGTGTAGATATACATAAAAGACTGGTTTGTAGCTGACAATTGCAGCTATTTAGGTATACATAAAAGACTGGCCTATAGCTGACAATTGTAGTTATATAGGTAAACATACAAGACTGGCTTATAGATGACAATTATATTTAGGTAAGTTTAAAACAAGGTTGGCTTATAGCTGATTAGTGTATTACCTCCTGCAATAGCATTAACACATTTGACTTCTCTGCTCTCTACATAGCTATTCCTCACTGGAAGCTGAAGGACAGATTAAGGGAGTTGGCCCAATTGTGTATCATAAAAAGAATGACCAACGTAAATACAAATACCCTGTGCTAGGAAAGGACAGATCTAATTTTGCAAAAAAGCCACTCTGATTCTACCAGAAAGTTCTCTGATACTGATATCATCAACATGCTCGAGTTTTTCATTGACAACATATTTGATATGTTTGGTAGACGTGTTTATCAACAGACAGTCGGTATACCTATGGACACAAACTGTGCTCCTCATATTGCCGACTTGTGTCTTTATTCGTTTGAGGCACACTTCATACAGGAACTTCTCAAAAAAATAACGAAAAGAAGCTAGCCCGATCCTTTAATTTCACGTTCCGCAGTATAGATGATGTCATTTTACAAAATAATTCTAGGTTTGGTGACTTCGGTGATAGCATCTATTCCATTGAGCTTGAAATAAAGGATACCACAGATACAGATAGATCTGCTTCATACCTTAATCTACACCTCGAAATTGATAGTGAGTGGCGGTTAAAAACGAAACTTTACGACAAAAGAGATGATTTCAATTTTCCCATTGTGAACTTTCCATATATATGTAGCAGCATTCCACGAGTCCCTTTTGAAGATCTGGGATTTCTTCCACGAGTATGAGAAATTCCGTCTTTTCACGAGTGGAGCGTAGCGGAACTAATGGAAAGACGCTGAATTTCACGAGTGGAAGGAATCTCAGATATTCAATAAGGACGAGTGCAAGTACTAGTACCTGTTTCTTCCGTTTCAACTTGGAAAAAAAAAACCAAAGCATGTCGATTTCATTCATTCATTCGCATGTCAATGTCATGTTTACTACACAAAATATTACAACGCCACGTGCAATGGAGTAAATACACACTTATTTAAAACCGCATTAAATCTATTAAAGGAAATTAGTTAAAATTTAGGTAAATTGATATTTGAAGCTTTTTTAGATCTACTAAGACGACAATTTATATTACTACATCAGTCGTAGAATTGATTATTGATTATACTCGGCCGATGTGATTGGCTGACAATGTCATGTAAAACAAGATCACGCGCAGCTGTCCTTATGTCTTGTCTTACATAGAAAACCTAACAAAACGGAAGAATTATTTTTCTGTTATTTTGTGTTTTGTTTGTCTTCGCTGTGTCTTGTGTGCTCAGTGTTGCCATTTGCTTAACCCTGTCACCTTTTAATGACAGTGCTTGTACCAAGCTAGGAAAGTAGGCAGCTACCTATATGCATAGTCAGAGTATCGATTTTGTCTCCATTCCATTTATATGATGTTGGTATTGTTCTGTTTTTGCTGTTGTTTTTTTTTATCAATAATATCTGTTATAGGAGTTCGAAGATGCCAAAGGGGTAATCAGAATCCAAATATCGAAGAAGAACAGACAACACAATGGCGAAAAAAAAGTACAAAAGGACAAACAGCGATCTACAAAAAATTAACATAAAGCTAAATATCGAGTAACACCAACCCCCACTGAAAACCGGGGATGAACTTATGTGTTCTGGAAGGGTAAGCAGCTCCTGCTCCACTAGTGGCACCCGTCGTATTGATCTACTTACAAACCCAGTGATAAATCAAGAATGAGAAAAGGATCGGGAATATGGCGTCAAATACAACAGTTAGTAACTGTATCAAACAAAACGTACGGGATGAACTTGTCCTCAACGTGTGTTACATTTTTGTATAAGATGTAGTGTACTGTTCCTTCGTGTCTGAATTAAGATTTTGTAAGACAGTACGTTATAGAATACAGACATTTGTCATTAACGTCTTCCATGGTTTGGGTACTGGCAAACCCTGAATTGTCAGCATAGCCAAAGTGGCGAATATGACCATTTGGGGGAGGGGGTTGTTATAATATGGCAAGTCAGACAATGAACCATTTATAGTAGGTAATATGCTTGGAGTATACCATTCTATCTGTACGTTAAAAACCTCTATTGTAGATTTTGTTAAAGAGAAGGAGCATTGTAGCCGCTACAAGTCAAAACATTTTGTTCTTACGCAAATCCCCACACCTGCCCAGTTCTCCACCGTGGTCCACAGCCTTGATTGTTGAACAACCCATCGACCACAGGTCTCTGACAAATTTTTGTCACATAAAATGTGTATCGAGTACATCTAAACATTCCTCGAATCGAGTTCTCTTTAACTGTGGTTATATGCATTCATTGACCAAGTAAATGAAACAACCATACAAACTAAATTGCTGCTTCCCGTTTAATAATAGATAGCAAATAAGAGAAATATGTTAGATATTATAAAATGTAAAGTAAGTGCAATATTTTTTTTAGCTTTTACACGAGTTATTTCCCTTGCTATGGACACATTAGTAACCGATCTAGCAAGGGTAATGACTTTCAATATAATGTTCTAATTAGTGGTAACCGATCTGGCAAGAGTAATGACTTTCAATATAATGTTCTCCTAATTTGTGGTAACCGACCTAACAAGAGTAATGACTTTCAATATAATGTTCTCCTAATTTGTGGTAACCGTTCTAGGAAGAGTAATGACTTTCAATATACTGTTCTACTAATTTGTGGTGACCGTTCTAGCAAGAGTAATGACTCAACATAATGTTCTACTAATTTGTGGTAACCGTTCTAACAAGAGAAATTACTTTCAATATAATGTTCTATTAATTTGTGGTAACCGATCTAACAAGAGTAATGACTTTCAATATAATGTTCTACTAATTTGTGGTAACCGTTCTAACAAGAGAAATTACTTTCAATATAATGTTCTACTAATTTGTGGTAACCGTTCTAACAAGAGAAATTACTTTCAATATAATGTTCTATTAATTTGTGGTAACAGACCTAACAAGAGTAATGACTTTCAATATAATGTTCTATTAATTAGTGGTAATCGATCTGGCAAGAGTAATGACTTTCAATATAATGTTCTCCTAATGTGTGGTAACCAACCTAGCAAGAGTAATGACTTTCAATATAATGTTCTATTAATTAGTGGTAACCGACCTAACAAGAGTAATGACTTTCAATATAATGTTCTACTAATTTGTGGTAACAGACCTAACAAGAGTAATGACTTTCAATATAATGTTCTATTAATTATTGGTAATCGATCTGGCAAGAGTAATGACTTTCAATATAATGTTCTCCTAATTTGTGGTAACAGACCTAACAAGAGTAATGACTTTCAATATAATGTTCTATTAATTTGTGGTAACCGACCTAACAAGAGTGATGACTTTCAATATAATGTTCTACTAATTTGTGGTAACAGACCTAACAAGAGTAATGACTTTCAATATAATGTTCTACTAATTTGTGGTAACAGACCTAACAAGAGTAATGACTTTCAATATAATGTTCTATTAATTAGTGGTAATCGATCTGGCAAGAGTAATGATTTTCAATATAATGTTCTCCTAATTTGTGGTAACCGACCTAACAAGAGTAATGACTTTCAATATAATGTTCTACTAATGTGTGGTAACCGACCTAACAAGAGTAATGACTTTCAATATAATGTTCTCCTAATTTATGGTAACCGTTCTAGGAAGAGTAATGACTTTCAATATACTGTTCTACTAATTTGTGGTGACCGTTCTACCAAGAGTAATGACTCAAAATAATGTTCTACTAATTTGTGGTAACCGTTCTAGCAAGAGTAATGACTTTCAATATAATGTTCTATTAATTTGTGGTAACCGATCTAACAAGAGAAATTACTTTCAATATAATGTTCTATTAATTTGTGGTAACCGATCTAACAAGAGAAATTACTTTCAATATAATGTTCTACTAATTTATGGTAACCGTTCTAGGAAGAGTAATGACTTTCAATATAATGTTCTACTAATTTGTGGTGACCGTTCTAGCAAGAGTAATGACTCAAAATAATGTTCTACTAATTTGTGGTAACCGACCTAACAAGAGAAATGACTCAAAATAATGTTCTACTAATTTGTGGTGACCGTTCTAGCAAGAGTAATGACTCAAAATAATGTTCTACTAATTTGTGGTAACAGACCTAACAAGAGTAATGACTTTCAATATAATGTTCTACTAATTTGTGGTAACCGACCTAACAAGAGTAATGACTTTCAATATAATGTTATACTAATTTGTGGTAACTGTTCCAGGAAGAGGTATGACTTTCAATATAATGTTCTCCTAATTTGTGGTAACCGACCTAACAAGAGTAATGACTTTCAATATAATGTTCTACTAATTTGTGGTAACAGACCTAACAAGAGTAATGACTTTCAATATAATGTTCTACTAATGTGTGGTAACCGACCTAACAAGAGTAATGACTTTCAATATAATGTTCTCCTAATTTATGGTAACCGTTCTAGGAAGAGTAATGACTTTCAATATACTGTTCTACTAATTTGTGGTGACCGTTCTAGCAAGAGTAATGACTCAAAATAATGTTCTACTAATTTGTGGTAACCGTTCTAGCAAGAGAAATGACTTTCAATATAATGTTCTATTAATTTGTGGTAACCGATCTAACAAGAGTAATGACTCAAAATAATGTTCTACTAATTTGTGGTAACCGTTCTAGCAAGAGTAATGACTTTCAATATAATGTTCTACTAATTTGTGGTAACTGTTCCAGCAAGAGGTATGACTTTCAATATAATGTTCTATTAATTTGTGGTAACCGACCTAACAAGAGTAATGACTTTCAATATAATGTTCTACTAATTTGTGGTAACAGACCTAACAAGAGTAATGACTTTCAATATAATGCTCTACTAATTTGTGGTAACCGATCTAGCATGAGAAATTACTTTCAATATAATGTTCTAGTAATTTGTGGTAACAGACCTAACAAGAGTAATGACTTTCAATATAATGTTCTACTAATTTGTGGTAACCGACCTAACAAGAGTAATGACTTTCAATATAATGTTCTACTAATTTGTGGTAACAGACCTGACAAGAGTAATGACTTTCAATATAATGTTCTACTAATTTGTGGTAACCGATCTAGCATGAGAAATTACTTTCAATATAATGTTCTAGTAATTTGTGGTTACAGACCTAACAAGAGTAATGACTTTCAATATAATGTTCTCCTAATTTGTGGTAACCGTTCCAGCAAGAGATATGACTTTCAATATAATGTTCTCCTAATTTGTGGTAACCGACCTAACAAGAGTAATGACTTTCAATATAATGTACTACTAATTTGTGGTAACAGATCTAGCAAGTGTAATGACTTTCAATATAATGTTCTACTAATTTGTGGATATTTAAAATTTGTTTAAAACGAGGTTATTTTTATAGCAAAATAGATAATTCACCAGTTGTTATAACAATTCAATTAAATTTTCAATAGCTTATGGAGGGAAATATGTTATTTTCATAGACCGTGGAATGAAAGGGGGTCCTATTGTCCATATTAAGGGGAAATAACTCCTGCCATATGTATAATTCTAGAAGTCGAAAATGTTGAAATGGTCTATAGGAAGTACCTGCAAAAAATAATTGTTAGAAAAATATATATTTAAATTAGAAAAATATAACTTTGAATTAGAAAAAATATAGTTTTAAATTAGAAAATATAGTTTTAAATTAAATAAAAACGTAGCTTTAAATTAAAAAAAATATAGCTTTAAGCTGGAAAAATATAGTATTAAGCTATGTATGACTGGAATATGCAATAATGTCAGATCAATTTAGTGCATCACCAAGTAATGATGTTTGGCGGTTGTTCTTTGTACTGCAATCTATATGTGGTTCTTTATCCTATCAGCAAGGTCAAGGTTTACCTAAAATATAAAAATGTTAATAAGATATAATGAAAAGTTTCGAATCTGCAACTTTTAAGACATGTACATGGAATTACAACTTGTGTGTGCGCGTGTGTTTGTCGGTGAGAGGTGATTGTTCCTTTTGATGATAATGGTGCAATTGTTGACCATCACTGTTTACATTTTCTTTTCATAATATTCATATTGTAAATAAACACTAAAATGAAAGATATGAATCTAACACTATGGAAATTTGGTTGATTTGGAAAGGAATCTGGAGTAGAAATTATAGAGAAAGTATTGATTTATATAAAACAAATAAAATAGTTTGTTTTAAATACTATTTCGCGAGGTCCAAGGATTATTATTTAGAAAATGTAAATACTCTGAAAACGTAAAGATTGGTGGGACTAGCCTAGTTTAAGCCTCCCTCGTGGTTAAATGTGTTTTCTTCAAGCTAGTAAAATACCAACTCACAACTATGCGAACTATTATGTATAAAAAGACTGCTTTTATCTTGATCATTATTCATAGCATAAATTTTAACTTCGTGTCACAGAATTTGTCACATGTATGATATTAGATCTACTGGAGAGAGCCGATAGTCGCTACCATCATTTAAATATAAGATGGGTACAATGCTACCATACCACATATCATTTAAATATAAGATAGGTACAATGTCATCATACCACATATCATTTAAATATAAGATGGGTACAATGCCACCATACCACATATCATTTAAATATAAGATGGGTACAATGCCATCATGCCACATATCATTTAAATATAAGATAGATACAATGCCACCAAACCACATATCATTTAAATATAAGACAGGTACAATGCCATCATACCACATATCATTTAAATATAAGACAGGTACAATGCCACCATACCACATATCACTTAAATATAAGATGGGTACAATGCCACCATACCACATATCATTTAAATATAAGATAGGTACAATGCCATCATG
>MJUT01047213.1:97154-116247 GCA_002080005.1 Gigantidas platifrons
CATACCACATATCATTTAAATATAAGATAGGTACAATGCCATCATACCACATAAAAAGGAAACGATAGTCAGCCACGGATTTCAACACCAATAAAACTAATAGCCACGACATAATTGAATTGTTGTTGATAGTCACATTAAACACCATACCACTAACCCAATACCATCTTTTGTCGTCCATCTGTATACAATAATAGAATACTTCTCCAACAATGTTTTGATATCTTCCGCTTCTTTTAAAATCCTTGACCTCCATATTTTATTACTCACAAGAAGCTGACATTGTAAAAAATCTGTGAAAAATAAACTCTATGCACAGGAGCAGTTGTTATATTGTTTTTAAGATGTGGAAAATTTAATAAGTACATAATTTAGGAAATTTATGTTTTAATCTGTCCAAACTGAAAATGTGGATTTTGCTTTTCTGGTGGCAGTCACTTTGTTTTTCTTTATATATACAATGTAGTTAAACCGAACATAAGCTGAGAGCTGTTTTCGGATTTATCATTATAATTTTACTATCATAAATATGATTGGATGGTTAAACATGAGTTACAGGTTAACTACAGTGACCTTATGTAATTAGATGTTTGTATATCGACAAATAGATACAGCATAAATCTAATTAAAATAGATTGTCATTTAAACCTCTTCCAAACTACGGTGAAACATGTCTATACTAACCCTTGTATAAAACGAACTTTACAAGTTCAATTGTCAGAATTCTCAATTATTTCAACCTGCACAAACCGAACAAGGTCTATTCCGAATCCAGAAGCTGGTCCAAGGAGGTTCGGTTTATATAGGTTTCATATTTGTGATAAGAGAACAGATTTAATCCTTTGTATACTAATAATAGGGTAACAAACCCCTATGTTTAACCATATGTGAAACGGCCATGTTTAACTATGTGACGATTACATTGATTTTTTAATTATGTACCCGCATCTTCTGTTTCAGCAAACATTCTTTCGTGGACGTTCTTCAAGGTCTGTGCATTTCATGCCACTCTCGCTACAGGTACTCCTTCATTTGACATGTGCACACGGTGTTTCTTGTTGACATTTCTAATATGTCTTCTTTGTCCGTTACCAACATCTCGCTGTACCAATTTATTATTTAAATCCCCATTCAGTCTACCTCCTATGCCTCCCACGCCGCCTTGGCTTTCAACAAGCGTCAACACGACGACCATTAAAAGGGCTAAAATAGCAATCTTCATCTGTCAATATAAACATTGTAAATTGCATTAAAAATAGTCCAATGAAGGGTTACTCTATCTGTAGTTTTATGTGTGTTTTTGTAAATCATTGTTTGTCCTTTTGTACTTTTTCTTTTGGCCATTGTGTTTTCTGTTCTTCGATTTATTGATTCTGGTTACCCCTTTGGCATCTTCAAACCCTTCTTGCTGTCAACTATGACTCAGTTAATGTCGAAGTACCTAGGTTCACCCACGGGGTTTTGTGTGGGTCTGTTACTCAAACTTCGGTGGTTTTCATCGAATTCTCTGGTTTCCCCCACCATTGGTGGCGCCAATAAAACTGACCCCCCACGATATAGCTGAAATATTGTTGAAAATGGCGCTAAGAACCATCAAACAAACAAACAAACATATTGTACTTAATTTACCTCTTTTTTATTTTCCAAATTTTCTCAGTTGCGGGCTATGAATGTTTAATGCCAATACCGAGTACATCGCGCTAAAGGCTAAACCCATGAGTCGAACATTCAGTTATAATTTTTGTTTATCAAATTGTAATCATGAATTTGGAGAAATTTCGCTTTAGAACATGTTTCATGTCATTAAAAACCGCATCGGTGGTGTAATGGTTAGAGTGCTCGCCTCGAGTGAAGCCCATTTCAAGAGAATCATATATTTCAATACACAGAAACATCAGACATAAAGTATTACAGTTTATTTTTTCTATTACACAAGTAATTCTATATTTGGAACGAAAACGGCAAAGTGCATTATGGATTTAATTGAAAATTATACACCCTTCTCTTGAATATACGATTACATCAGATAACAATGTTTTACTTATCATATATGCAGAGGTCCAACAAGGGGTAAAATCATATATGTACAATTAATACAGGATGATCAAATGCTAAAACGACAGTCATGTATAAAAGAAAGTATACATGTATTGCTGTTGTGGAGATCTCATTATCAAGATGGTAGGGTTGCATTTGGGATCCCATTGATCGTTTTATCCCTACCACAATTTGTACACGTCCTTAGCCGCACCTGGATTTTCAACAAAAGATGTGAACGCCACGTTGAATCAGTTGAGAACTAATGACGAAAGATGACATTGGCAGTTAGATTTTGATATAAAGTGGACCAGTTTTCCCTATTAAAGCTTACGACACTTAGTCCACAATGCATTATCATAGATCATACATATAATTTGGTTTATACTCCCGTGCAGCTCAATGTATGAAAGCTTAAGACAGTTCACAATACACTATCATAGATTTATTATAGAAAATCGTACATATAATTTGTATTGTATTCCCGTTCAGCTCAGCGACAGCATTCTTTAAGTAATATACATGTAATCGTTTACGCAAGATATATGAGCTACACCAGAATGTACAAGAATCTCAAATATAATACTGAATTCATAGCTAATACTCATTTCCTTATCTTGGGTTCTATGTTGTTTGGATGTTATGTCGAAGTGCAATAGATATCTAGCCATATTTAATGAAATTACTCTATACATTCGTATTGAAAATCACGTGATTGCTATGCAATCCAATGATCACTTAAAACCAGTTGCTCGCCTTTTTTTCAATTTTGTTTGATATCATTTATAGCGAACTCTGCTCTAATAGTGGTGTTTTATTGGGAACGAATAGGAAATTTCATCTTCAAGTAGTTTCACACGAAGGTTAAATTACGACATTTCAAACTTCAATCTCTTCTTGCTGTCAACTATGAATCATTTAATTTCATTTTAACTTAAGTACCCTGGTTTGTTGCTCAATCTTTAATCTTCTGTATAGTGGTTTATAGACCATTGTTTATCTTTTTGTTCGCTTGCTTTTCATTGCATTGTTACGTTAACGGCCGTCGTGGTCGTGGTTGTATGGTAGTTGGATTTACAACTACATATGTATTCAGTGCCATTCACCACTGCTGTTGTGAGTTCTCCGAATCCTCCAGTTTCCTCCACCAATAAAACTGACCACCACGATATACCGCATAGCGGGTAAATTACGCGGGTTGCAATTTTCGCGATGTCTATGTAAAAGAGGGGTATTTAATTTAAGCGATCATCAAATTTCGCGGTATCGTGTTCCGGGAAATAATAAAATTATTGTATCAGTGTTGTGTAAATAACATTCACCTTCTGCGAAAGAAAACAAAACTGACAGGAAATACGATAGTGATTATATAAAATTGATGTAACATTATCGGTTTGGGGAGCACCTTTAAATTCCGGAAAAGAAGTCAACTTGGTATGAAAATATATAACATTTACGGGTTAGCTTTATTAAACATATTTACACATGCTTTACATAATTCAATAAATCATACAACACCACATCTGAGTTGATAAGTAACTGATGATACAAGTCATTTTCCTAGAATACCGGCCGCAATAAAACCATTACGGATAATATCCACAGGCATTTGACCAATGGACCTTAATTTCCCCGTGTTTGCCACGGGGGTACGTATTTTCAGGGCTAGTAACGATGTAGGGCCTCTATTTAATTGTGGGTCCTGGGTCCACACGAATACTAGAAAAATACTCAAGCTATTCTTGCAGCGTCAAGCTGAACGTTTTCTAATTTATTTATTAAACTTTGATTTTGAGAATCCCAAATAACGTCAGCATATTCCAAGATCGGACGGATAAATGGCATGTAGATTTTTTCAAGACTAAAACGGTCAAGAGTTATTGGAACTTTCCATAGCATATTTAATCGAGTATATGATCCCCCTATTTTGGTAGTAGTTCGCTTTATTTTCTAATTGTTAGAACATAATATATATAATTGAATTGATTACCTGTATCAGCTGTAAAATGTTTTATTTGTAAAACTGGCAACATAGGGAAGTTATATCGCTTTGATAGTTGTTCCTCATCTCTAAGACTCTACTACATGTATAACAAGAAATACGTTCACAAGCATAAATAGCTAATTAAGTCATGCTGCTGTCTTATTCTCGATTGATCGACTTTGGGTCATAAAATATTTAAATATATGCCAATGATATTTAGAGCCTTTCAGTCGAAGACATATTGGTCTGATGGCGGTGTTTGTAAAATGATATTACACTAAAATGATGACGAGACGAAATGATCGAGAGGGTTATTGAGCTGTATTCATTTTACATTCTCCGACTGTTACTGTGATGTGTTGACCAAGGATCGCATTACTAGTCATACAATATATAATAAATCATATCAATCGTTGTCTTCGTCACATTTTCAAACGATAAAAGTGAAGCATGAAATAAACACCTGCGTTCACCCTCCCCCCCCTCCCCATCCTCCCGTTTTTTGTAGGTTGACTCCATGTTTCTCTTCTTTTAAATTTTTTATGTTGCGTTTTTATATTCATTGTTTGTGTGTTTTTGTTTTGTTTTATTTATTTTTGCCCTCCTTCTGAATCTTGTTACATGTGCTGCACGAGTCACTGAATTGTCCATTCTTGGTAATCCTTTTGGTTTTCTCTAATATGTATTATATATATAATCGTCTCCCTTCTCACTGTCAATTATTGAGATGGGATCCATGTTGCTCATCTTTGAACTTTTCTATGTTGTGGGTGGTATTTTTTTTACTTCTTCGTGAGTCTTGTTCCCTACGTTCCATGTGTCTCTTGATTGTCCATTATTAGTTGTTCTTTCGGTTTTCTCTAATATTTATATCCTTTATTGTACATGGTATAATTATAAAACATTTTTTTTTTAAATATCTTAACTAGTTACGGTCTCTTCTAACCTCCTGTGGACCCGGGTGGCTCAATGAGTTAGATCGTTGGATCTAACAACTCGCACATGCCTATCACCAATACGGCGTGGGTTCGCTCCCGGCTTTGTAAATTACTAAAAAGGGTGCGCTCGACTCGCATCTGCAAGTGATAAAGTTTACCAGTTGCTTTCCCATGGTCGATGGTTCTCCCCAGCTTCCTCCACCACTAAAACTGGTCGTCATGATATATTGAAATATTGTTGTAAGTGGCTTTAAAACATCAAAAACCAATCAAATCAAATCTTGTTACCTCCTTTCATATTGTCAAACCATTGTCAGTAATAAACATCTAAATATATAATTTATAATGACGCATATCTGGAATAACTTTCATCAAGTACGCTCATATTTAAGATAATATTGTGAGGGTTAGAGAAATGGAACCACTTTCAGCAATAATTCAGCTATATTGCGGTGGTCATTTTCGTCGGTGGGGAAAACCGGAGTACCCACAAGAAACCACTGACCTACCACAAGTCACTGATAAGCTTATCACATAAGGTTGTATCGAGTCCACCTCGCTATGAACGGGAATCGAACTCACACTGATTACATAGGTAGTTGTAATCCAGCTACCATATGATCACGGTCCCGAAGACCCCAAAAAAAAAGTCTACGAAAGGGAGTGGGCCAAAGGAAAGGATAACGATATAAATAAACATGAAAGATTATCCAGCACTGCATTTAGAATAAAATTTAATTGACAGTGAGGAGCGGTTAAGAACGACACTTTACAATGAAAGATATGATTTCAATTTCCCATTGTGAACTTGCAATTTATATTGAAAAACATTCCAGTAACCTGCATATGGAGTATATATCTCTCAGCTGATCCGATATTCCTTATTCCGGAACATCTGTGTCACAAATTACCACGAATATGTTCCACTTTCCGTTCCTTTCCCTAATTCATGAATTATCGCCAGGTTTGTAATTGGAGTAACACGACGGATGTCACTAGTAGAGCAGGAACTTCTTACCTTTCCGAGCGCATTAGATCACCCCCAGTCTTTAGTGTGGTTCGTGTTACTAGATGTTTAGTTTTATGTGTAATGTTTTGTAGATCGCTGTTTTCCCGCTTGTCACTTTCTTGTGGTCATTGTGTTATCTGTCCTTCTAAACACGAACCTCACTAAAAACCTAAACTACACAATACAAAGATGAAACACAAAGCTATAACATTCTATGAATGTATATGATATAATGTTGTTAATTCAAGACAGAATAGTTGTTCGAACAAACACAAAATCTGTCTGGTAGGTATCTTTATTATTGTAGAGATGAACTGAAGCTTTTGAGGGTAAATATAATATACAACCTGTTGTATTACCCTTATTATTAAACATCACATAAAGATATATCTTAATATATTACATAATTGTTTTTCGCAGGTTTCCAAGTAAACTCAAACAATTACTGGTTAGATGATGTGGACACACAATTTCTACCTACAGACAAACGGTATACTAATATAAACATATTATACTAATGTTATATCATATATTTAGATTAAAATACAGGTGTTTTGTATATGCATTATCAATGATTGTCCCAAGCCTATATTGTTTATACCCTATACCCTATATCGTATACCCAAAACATTTCATAAAATTTCATAAAATTTCAAAATATTTTCAAAATTAAAAAAGATTTCTAAATTTAAAAAATTTCAAATTTCAAAATTTTCCAAAAAATCAAGATTTAAAAAAAATCAAATTCTCAAAAACATTCCAAAAAATCAAAATGTTCATAAAATACATGCATTATCAAAGGCATGGTTGAAATATATGATATAATGAACATTACATGTCAAAATCTGTATCATATGCCGTATCAACCGTCAACCTATATCACCCCTCGGGCCGCTCGGGTTGATACGGTATGTGATACAGATTTTAACATGTAATATTCAGTATATAACGATCTCTAGATATGTGTTTGAACGTTTTACAATATCAGTTCCATACAATGTAAAATACACGCAATATAAATGACACAATGAGTGATTGTTGTTGAGCGGTAATATAAATGACAGAATGAGTGATTGTTGTTGAGCGGTAATATAAATGACAGAATGAGTGATTGTTGTTGAGCGGTAATATAAATGACAGAATGAGTGATTGTTGTTGAGCGGTAATATAAATGACAGAATGAGTGATTGTTGTTGAGCGGTAATATAAATGACAGAATGAGTGATTGTTGTTGAGCGGTAATATAAAGGTAGATACTCAAGTTAGTGCACACGACGATTTTCATGAATAACCTTTAACAACTACGCTCAAAATCGAAAGATTGGAAAACTTAATAGATCTTAAATCTTTGGGAAAACGAAAAACCATAACCCGAAAAGCACAAAATGAGCTATTTTGCAGCTATATCATAAACAAATCAAGCTACATTCGAGGAAGTGATGATGATGATGTCCGTTTTGTACTGTCTAACAGGCTTAACTTGATATCGCGGTAGACATGTCGCTCCAGTAGGAACAAAACGAGGAAAGAGTCGAAATCGATACCTAATATACATACACCATATAAACGCACGTTGATTTTCCTGGCTTGGTGCAGGCACTTCGTTGACAGTGGTGGGATTAAACTACATTATAGTTTTTATGGACCCAAACATAATTCACTTTAATTAGATGACACATACACTTTACATTGTCTCACTTCCTCGTCTACAAATACGTGGTTCAAATTTGTATAAATCGGTCACGTAGACGTTTTGTCTTGAGAAAAACACTGATATTCTTATATCATTTTATACTTTTAGATACGCCATGTTATCATACAGTTTCCGGCCACGAAATCGTTACGGGGGAAGTAGAAGATACCGTCCTTACAGGAAGCATTATAGGTACATTTACAAGTATTCTTACAAGTATGTACAAATGACAAAACACACTCCTGTCGTATATTTTTCTCAATTGTCAGTCTCTACAAATGTATAAAAAAAAATAACACTTCTCGCATTTCTAGTTGCTTCTATCAAATATCACAGTCTGGTCAGTCTTATCTTTGCTGCTTCTCTTATAAATGTTTTTTTCTAAATATTTCAGATTCTTTTTAGATTTATAGCTAATAGCATTTGTAAGACATGCATGGTTTACTACTAATACCTTTCTGCTCCTCCATCTACAATAATAATGGCATCTACAAATTACATTTAAAATTAGAAGAGAAAAATAAAATAGAACCCGAATTACATTTAAAATTAGAAGAAAAGATAAAAAAAAACTCCCTTTTAAATTAAAAATTACGCGATTACATGACTGTTACTTCGTAACATTTTGGACAATTTACCAGTCACTTGTTGACGATCAAGGTCACATGTTAGAGCAAAAACACTGGCAATGAGAATTTGAAGATACCAAAGGGGTAATCAGAATCCGTATATGGAAGACAACACAATGGCCAAAAGAAAAAAGTACAAAAGGACAAGCAACGATCTACAAAACATACATATAAAACTATAAATCAATTGTTGTACTAACGATCAAGGTCACATGTAAAAACAAATTCCTCTGAGATGAAAGGTTTGTATTACACTCTTTTTCACAACTTGCACGATCAATCTCAAAGACAACTACTACTTGAGCTAATTGAAACTTGGGTGTTCTCAAAGTGCCCCCACCTCATGAAAGACGGTAAATGAAGGAGGGCTGATGATCACCTGTTATTTAATCAGTTCGCTCATTATTCTCTAATTATCTACATTATCCAGGAAGTAACTGACAGGGATCCAATGGGGATCTAATACGTTCCACGAAACCTCTTCTACAAAAAGTGTCCCTTAACATAAACCTTACATTTGTGTCTGAACTAGTGCAATGCTTTAACCTGATCAAATGTTCGTATTATTTTAATCAACACGGTGGTTAAATTTCTGCATGAGAATTCCCGCAAATTTACTTTCGACGAATAAGAGCAACCTAAAAAATATTTTTGACTTTGTGTTCATAGAAAAAGTTTTCAAATTTTGAAATGTAGCTATCTCTAGATGAGAAACCATGTAATCCACCTGTAGAAGAAGGATAAATGATCTCGTCATCGATATCATTGTCAGATGGGAGTTTCCTGTGAATCATGTAAAAAAAAGATAACTCTAATCTGATTATCAATATTTGTGAATATGTTTGTACATTTAATTTATATTATTTATGCAAAACGAAGCCACCCCGTAATTTGTAAAAATAAAATGTTTTTGTCTTTTTAATTTATAATCATTCATTCATTCGCAATTCAATTATTCGAAAAACATGTTTGTTATACCGCAAACATCCAAGACGTGTGGACATATTACGAACAATTTTACCGGAAGTCTGACTTTCATTTAGAGTTGTCGTTATTTACCTACATCTCCTATCAAAGAAGTACATACACAAGCAGATACTACCATTTATGACGCATGGCATGAGATCAATATTTCCAGATTACAATTAACTAATGAAAATTATAATGCTGCATGGCTCTTGAAATTTGTAAAAAAAAATACTTCTGCATGTTTTTTTTTATTTTAGATAAAATTGTTTTCATATTTATGTATTCTTTTTTCAATATTGTTTTACTTCATTTTGTTCAACCGAAAGACAAATATGATTTCACATTTATATTCAATATATTTTGTTCCGAATAATTAATTTGTTTTCATTAAATTGGTATATTTGAGTTCAAGAGTTATCAATCGTTCTTTTTGAAAAATTATTTAACAGCTAAAATTAATTGTCTCCTTTATATGAACACTTACTTTTTGACTATTTACAATATTAATATAATTTGTCTTTCTTTTTACTTTAGTCAAAATCAAAACTATGAGAAACCTTGGATGAAACTCCCAAATATCTGGTGGTTCAGAAAACCGTGCTCATCTTCAAACTATTGCTGCCGGAAACACAACATATATGACGCAAGCGCAAAGCGTTGTATTGATTGTTGGTATGGATATCCATGCAAACGTAATTCTGACTGCTGTGACAGATTTCCCACTTGTGATGGAAATGCCTGTAAGAACTAAACTTGATGACGGAAAATCAAACCAAAGTCCTGTCCATTGCATTTGTAAAGAAATTCATTAAATAAATATTTTATTTCTTTTAGACATTAATTTTTATTATATTGATCCATCTAGCAGCCATAATATCATGTTCAGTTAATACGTAGCCAGGAAAGAGAGCGGTTACTCATATGTGTGGGGGGTACTCTGTTTCTATGTTGTTCTGATTGGAGCTTGGCATTGTTTGGACAATATGGTATTTGTCTTTCTATGTTTTACCTCCTTATTTCATCTCTAACAAATTTATAGGTCAAAAATTAATAGTACCGGGGGAAGTGTGATAAATTTTTAAGTGTTTCCTCATTAAACAAGACGGTAGTCATCTATTGAGCAAGACAATCTCTTATTATTATATATGCCTTGTTATTTTTATAGTTTGAATGGACTTACGTCTCTCTACATTTTCAGTATATAATGTTTATTGTGACACGACGGGAGTCATCTATGGAGCAACAAAAGCTCTTGTTAATAAATATTTATTTATAGTTTTACTGGATATACGTTATTGTGTCTGTCTATATTTTCCGTATATGTAATGTTTCCTGTGACTAATATTAGACATTTTCTTGCTAAACTTGAGATACATCAAGAATTTTTTGAAACTAAAAAGACTAACCAGAAGCTGAAATAACGCTCGAAATATGAACTTCTTGATTGATTGTATGGCTCATCTATGCTTACACAGTATAGGGTACATCCACTTAGTAATGTCTGAAATAGTATGCTTGGGTTGTTTTTGTTTAATATCACTTTTACCAATAACCTATTTAAGGAATGCCAGCTTTGCTGGTAGATGAATAGAGAAGACCAAGGAAATCACCGACATACTACAAGCCAAAGACATGCTTCATAGCATATAGTATTGAGATAATGTTAAGCTCAGTGAATTTGTTGATCGAACATATTCCATTGAGCTTAAGTTAAAGGATACAACAGATCGTTTTGTCTGCTTCATGCCTTGACCTACACGTCGAAATGACAATGAGAGTCAGTTGAGAACAAACCATAGCGACAAAAGAGATGATTTTAATTTTCATAGTTTGAACTTTCATTTATGTGGAGCGCCACTCCTGCAGTTCCTAAATATAAATAGGTGCATCTCTATTGATATTGCATTCCAGACCTTGTCGTTCCTATCGTGATTATTTTGATAGAAGGTTGCTGGAATATTTGTCTTACAAATGACAACGAATATGTTTGGTTTTCCTGTTTCCATTGATCTTTAATTATTTGGATTTTCATTCTTGACTTGAGCATACATACTAAATTCGATATCTGCCTTTTTTACTATCATTGTGTCGATACCTCTGTTGGTGGACTATTTGTCCCAGGGAGTACGTATCATCTGTCCAGTTGTCAGTGTTTTGGCATAGACATGGTTTATTCGACATATTATTATTGAAATGTACAGATCCCAAATAAGGCAGTTGTTATTAAAACCAAGGTTCTCCTCCCTCAGACATAGGTGACGTTAGTCGATGTTCTCCTTCCTCAGACATAGGTGACCTTAGTCGATGTCCTCCTTCCTCAGACATAGGTGACCTTAGTCGATGTTCTCCTTCCTCAGATATAGGTGACCTTTGCTGATGTTCACCTCCCTCAGACATAGGTGACCTTAGTCGATGTTCACCTCCCTCAGATATATGTGAACTTTGCTGATGTTCTCCTCCCTCAGACATAGGTGACCTTAGTCGATGTTCTCCTTCCTCAGACATAGGTGACCTTAGTCGATGTTCACCTCCCTCAGACATAGGTGACCTTAGTCGATGTTCACCTCCCTCAGACATAGGTGACTATAGTCAATGTTCACCTCCCTCAGACATAGGTGACCTTAGTCGATGTTCACCTCCCTCAGGCATAGGTGACCTTAGTCGATGTTCTCCTTCCTCAGACATAGGTGATCTTAGTCGATGTTCTCCTCCCTCAGACATAGGTGACCTTAGTCGATGTTCACCTCCCTCAGACATAGGTGACCTTAGTCGATGTTCTCCTCCCTCAGACATAGGTGACCTTAGTCGATGTTCTCCTTCCTCAGACATAGGTGAACTTAGTTGATGTTCTCCTTCCTCAGACATAGGTGACCTTAGTCGATGTTCTTTTTCCTCAGACATACGTGACCTTAGTCGATGTTCTCCTTCCTCAGACATAGGTGACCTTAGTCGATGTTCTCCTTCCTCAGACATTGGTGACCTTAGTCGATGTTCTCCTTCCTCAGACATAGGTGACCTTAGTCGATGTTCACCTCCCTCAGACATAGATGACCTTAGTCGATGTTCTCCTCCCTCAGACATAGGTGACCTTAGTCGATGTTCTCCTTCCTCAGACATAGGTGACCTTAGTCGATGTCCTCCTTCCTCAGACATACGTGACCTTAGTCGATGTTCTCCTTCCTCAGACATAGGTGACCTTAGTCGATTTTCACTACTCTGTTTATGTGATTGGTCTTGACATCTACGTGTTTATTTCGTTTGTCGTGATTACAATTCGGTCTTTTCCTCAGTCATGACTTACCAGCAGGTTTGTAACAAGATTAACACGACGGATGCCAATTGTGGAGGAACAACTGATTACCATTCAGAAGCATCTCAGTATACCGCCTGTAATTTGGAAGGACTCTTGTTGCTCTGTCTTGTATTATACGTGTAGTGTTTTGTATATCATTGTTTTTCTTTTTGCACTTATTCTAAAAGTGCAGTCCAATTGCATTGAGGGCACGGGTGGCTCAATGTTTTAGGTAGTTGGATTATCTAGCAACTCATACAAGCCTTTCATCAATACGGCGTGAGCTCGAATCCGGCTTTGTAAATTATAACTCGACTCGCAGCCGTTATTGAAAAAGTTTATCAGTTGCTTTTACATGGTCGGTGGTTCTCTCCGGGTACTCCGGCTTCTTCCACCACTAAAACTTGTCGCCATGATATAGCTGAAATGTTGCTGAAAGTGGCGGTAAACACAAGAACAAACCAATCAATCAACCAATTGCATTGACTGAATTAATTTTGACCTATAATGTTACTGAGCGAACTATAGCTTTACTGGTTCCCCTGTCACATGTTACCTGTTGAACTTTGGGAAACTAGTTTTATATCCACTTCACCTCCTGCTGAGAGAACGCATCACATTAACTGTGCAGTGTCTTAAAATATAAAGTAGATGTATATTCGGCACAAAATTCCAGACATGTTCTGTGAACCTCTCTTTTATCATAGTTTTCAAGTCTCATCAACTTTGGATTTTAAGACACTGCATTAATATTGTCTTTATCTCTCACAAAATGAAGCAATCTACTGTTAATTTACAATGTAATGTGATGTTGTTTTGTTTTGTTTTTTGTTTTTTGTTTTTTTTTAGCAGATTGCCTTAGTATTCATTATGGTTTATGTGATAAAGTTTTTCAGTGACATGCGACAGGTCTGTGGTTTTCTCCACCAATAAAACCGACCGTGGCGTTCAACACATTCAAACAAATAAACGCTTAGGTATGGCGAATGTCAGTTGCAAAAGACGTTCACAAAGCATGACAAATAAGTTGTCAATCAAAATCTTGAGCATGTAGATGATGGTAGCAATGATGAGAATGTGCTTGCTTTATAACTTATTAGAATGCATGTCCGATTCAAACAGTCTCTGAAGGGTATAGTGTCACAGTAACGTTGAAGACGGAATGTGACGGTTTATATATTACTTTGAGCAATTTGGAATGACTTTGTTATCCATTGCGGAATATCTGTGTCTTTGTTCCATTTTTCGTAATCACATTCCGGTTCTCTCCGTATTTATGACTTATTACCGGATTTGCAACCAGAGTAACACAACGGGTGCCGTTAATGGAGCAAGAACAGCTTATCCTTCCGGTGCATCTGAGTTCACCCTTGGTTTGTAGTGAGGTTCATGTTGCTCGATCTGTTGTTTTGTTTTGCTTTCTGTGGTGTTTTGTAGATCGCTGCTTGTCCTTTTTCTATTGGACATTGTGTTTTCTTTTATATGTGGTTATTGATTTACCCATTAGTGTCTTCGACGAGGTTCTTGGGGCATTTGACCGAGCCAGACATGTTGACTCGTTACGTTTCTACGGCCTATCAATAATACTCTCCAATGATATGCATTCACATAAAATGTATTAAATTGGAATAAGAATAAAATGTTCGAATTTTGATATTTTCGGTGAAGCTTACTTAGGAAACCATCAGAAATATTTAAATCTGTTGTAATACTACCCTATGATTTCAGCACATTCTATTCAAAGGAAGAAAACAAAGTCGATATTTCTTTCAAGATATGGCATTTAAGAATGAATACCCCTTTTGGTCCCCGTTCAACAATAAAATAAGTTATTTGTTATGTCCATTAATAATTTTGAATAACAAAAATGCATAAATTCTGGAAATTTGGATTTTCCGTTTTCAGAAACGGTCAGATAATTAAGGAATGTATGCCTCTATTACACTCAGTTCGAAATAAAATATTTAGTTTGTGCATGGTACGTGATACAAAATCAATAATCCAGCGGGCCGTCATGACCATGATCGTATTTTAGTTGGATTTACAGTTACCAGTGCAATGAGTGCCTATCACCAGTAAAGTTGTGAGTTTGAACACGTTCAGGAGAGGTGTACTCGATGCAACATTATATGATACAGTTTGTCAGTTACTTGCGACATGTTGGTGGTTTTCTCTGGGCATTCCGGTTTCCTCTATCAATAAAACTAATCGCCAAGATATAGCTGAAATAGTGTGGAAAGTGGAAAAAGACTAAAAAATAAAATATTCAAATTTGGAAATTTCCGTTTGTTTGCCTATTTCTTTAAAAGAAATAATGCATACATTGCAAGGAATCTATTGAGAAATGTCATTACAAGCAGACAAGCAATACAGGCACTACAAAACACGCATTATATTGCACACTGAGGCCTTTTGTTTAGAAATGGGTAGTGCTATGACACCTTAATTCACTTCCAATCATTATGAAATTTGCTTTGAACGTACATATGGGTCATATATAACAACGAAAGACAACGACAACGACAAGAACAATAACAACAAACGACTACAAGGACAACAACATGGATATGGACAACAACAACAACAACAACGAAGTAGCATATTTACAATACTAAAAAAAAATTAATATTAATTTGTTTCAACACAGATTTGCTTTAAAATTATAGAATATTTACATTACAAAATAATATTTATCTGTCAATATAAACACTACACGAGTTATTTGCTATTAAAATGTTCATGGAATCATAAGTCTTGACCCATTAATTTAAACAAATGTTTGCTGTCAATGTATATGATTATGGTGAACCAGTTTTGTCATTTACAACCTCTGTGAGGTACAATTACTTATAGGATCAATTTCTATAGCCTGACGAAACGCACGCTCAGCTAATGCACGTTTTCCTATAAGTTGATAAGCTATTCCTAAGCAATTATAGGAGTTCGATATCTGTGTGTTATTATTCACTATATAATAATCCTCTGATATTGTGAGTTGTAGATCTCCAAGTGAATTATTGAACTGGTTTACATTGTTAAGGTGAAAATGACACAGACATAGTAAGAAATGTGAGTATACCACAGATGGTAGGAAATGGCCATCATTGGCAACTTCTAGTTCTAATTCTTCAGGAATCAATGTAGATTGTTGTGTGAAGTAAACACACCTAACACGTAATAGTTTTAATATGTTTGTTATTCCTAAACTTTGTACTGTTCTTGTTTTAGTTAAATCGTATTGCCAATCCGATAAGTTTCTTTGACAGTAGAATTTGTCTGGTGTACATTTTGATAATACATAAGATATTATATAAATAGCCGTATTATAATGTTTCATCTGGTAGTAAAACGAGGCCAACATTAACCAACCAGACACAACGTCATGATGTATGTTCTGTGTAAGGTAACAGAGACGTCTTCGGTATTGTTTGTATTTGTCTTTGTTTCTATTCACACTAACGACAGGTTCACGTTGTACTACCTCACTACATATCATACTCATGAAATAACAATAATAAGATTTTAATCTCTGAGACTGACAAATAAAGTGAACGACTTTAGTGTATGATTTTATATCAAATGAAGATATCTCATTAACAGCCTTTGAACATAAGATATGTTTGATATATCCTGCTTGTACTTCAGCATTATTATACATATGGTGTCGTAGTACTGTAAACGTAGATAATTGTTCTGACAGGAGGACACTACGCCAACCGTAACTCCACAATGCATTTAAATGTCCCAACAATAGTTGGCGTTCATGTTCTTCTATTTTATTCTCAAACATATTAATTTTAGGAATAAAGTAATGAAGGCAGATTCCATATTCAAGGCAATAAATGAGTCTTCTGAAACATCCCAAGAAACAAGAAATGAGATTTTCGGGTCGCCATATTGATAGCGGTATTTCTTCTGATACCCAAAATATTATATTTTTGATATAAAATGAACAGATTAAATCTTTACAGCGGCTGTCTCTGTTAACTACGTCTTTTATCAAGATTTTCATCAAAGCATAACAGAGTAATTGTGTATGAGTGAAAGAGTATATCAATAGTTTTTCACCAACAGAGAATGATATACGCCATTCGATGTGTTCGTTCTTAGATCCTTTAGAACCTACAGGAACAAACAGAACTCCGTGGTCTATTATATGTGACTTTACCTCACTACTAGGCCATGAACAATTAGATCTTGTAATCCATTGGTTAGCGATTGATATCCATTGTCTTGAATGAAAGGGGAAGGCAAAATCAAAGATACCATCTTTATCTGACAAACACGGTCCATGAACCACGTCAGTTTTCCTACCCGATCCAATGAACATTGACTTACATAACTGACTAGACAAATACAAATAACTTCCAACTGTTGTGCACATATTTAAAATTGATTTATCATTACAGTGAAGAAGTCGCAGATGTGTAAATCCGAGTTTATTGTTTTCAATCTCCATCGAAAAACACGTTTGAACCGAATTAATACGTGCACTATGTATATCCTCATAGACATTAACATCTTTAAAAACATACATAATATCAAAATCACTCCCCTTCATATCCAGGCCTTCCCCAACGCTTCCACTTGTTATTTGAGTAAATGCGTCATAACGGAACAGATTGTCTTTGATTGTATTTAATAATATCCTTGTCTTCACTGTTTCCTCTGTACCAACAACATGATGACACAGGTACCGATACAACGATAAAGATGTGTCACGTGATTCAATATCGTCTACAATATAAATCAAGTAGAAGTTGTAAATGACTAAAATATAATACAATTGTTTCTGTAGTGATCAGTAAATATAGTCCGTTGTCATTATCAGTCAAGCTGTAATACAATTGTAATAAAATAGAATCCCTTAGCTGGGCTACCTTTGAAATTGTGCAAAGTTGTGGTGGGTATTAGATTAAAACAGTTGTCTGTTGATGTTGGCCTCTTGTTTCTGCCACTTGGGTTTCATGCTCCCATAGACTTTTAAATTACGTGACTTTCGAATGTATTGTCTTTTATCGTATCTGATGAAGGTTATTCCGAACAAGCTGTGTTCGTACTAAATTTGATATCTACGATTTTTTATTCAACAATAATATATTTGTATGTCATTTTTTAACACAACGGAAGCGAAACTTGATTTTCTTATGGGTTGTCATTTGACGCAAGGCAAAACACAACGGAGACCCGTTAAGGAAAACTCTCTTTTATAAATAAATAATTATCCAGCTATTAATTGTTGAGCCCCTTTCATCTAATTAGAAACAATACTCCCCCCCCCCCCCAAACTTATTTTGTTATTTAATCAGGCAAAAATCATTGTCTATTGATGTATCATTTATTTTATATTTGTGTTAATCAGGTAAGTAGAATGTTTGCTTTGTAACTTTAATTTAATTTATCAGTCGCATGCAGGTACAGTTAACTGTCATGCTTATTATATACCATGATGGAATATTAAATTTCTACATATATCAAATACTGTGATTAATTTGTTGTGTAACTTTATTTTAATTAATCACTCGACATTTTTAATTTAGGAAAATATAAAACATGCCAAATATTTGTAATTGGAATTTCCACAGGCAACTAAACTGTTATCAGTTTAGATTTAATCAATACATTTACATATTGTAGTGGTTCAAAGTCGCCAAACAGGTAGACAGTTAACTATCATACTGAATGATCAACCAACAAGTAATGAAAATGATATTAGGGCTAAAAAAAATTGGACGAGTCGAAACATACGGCTTTCCATAATAATATAAAAAAGAAAAATTAAACAGATTACAATTCGACAAATGTTAAGAGCCACCCAGTGTTTGTTTCATTTTTTGCTTTCTTTTTTTTTAAGAATAAAAGAAGGTGAAACTGAAATCCTTTTGTGGTAATATGTCAATATGAATTAGATCACGGGCTATAATTTGAGTGGTATTTGACGCTGATTATGAAGTCTAATGGTCGGTTATTACAAGTGGTTAAAAAGAGATAACAAGGTATTTTAAAACTTCAAAAAAGCTTTATTTGGTTATTGATTTTCAACAATTAATGTGATATTTTTTTCCAGAGCTTTTGAATGAATGTTTGGAGAAGCCTTAACGTGGACATTTACTCAGTAGTGAGCGTAACCACCACGCTTCCGCCAAAGCTCCCACACTTGCCTACTCATTCCACGAACTAGACGACGAAACATCATTTGTAGAAATCACCGTAATGCCTCCAGAATTGCGTTTGCTATGTCAGCAATATTTGCCATTGTGGATTGTGTTTGGTAACGTTGCGGTAGATGTTATACAATTATCAACCTTGTAAGAGTGATACATGACGGTTTGTCTACCAGAGAAAGATTATGTCATCCGAGGTTGGTATATACTTTCTAGGGGAGACAATCTGTCATATCACACTACTTTAAGCATATTTTATTGTCATACAAAACAAGACAAATGGATAAGACACAAGTTGTAAACTTATGAAGTCTTACAAGGTTTATAATTGTTTTATTACAACGAATATCCTACATGGTTATATGCCATAATTATTTG
>MJUT01047220.1:61446-105720 GCA_002080005.1 Gigantidas platifrons
CATATCAGTCATTCATCATTATTTAATAAACAGCTATGTGTAAGTCTTCTAAGACCAATACACATCTGGTCAAGCCCGCCTGCTCTGTGCAATTCTGTCATTAAGAACGGAGTGCCTTGACAACCAAGTAATGCATTTCGTGCAATTTGCTATGCATATGTTGGTCCCAACTGTGTTGACAGCGTTTTAAATTTTATTTCATAATCAAAGGATTAAAATTGGTACATGGAATATAGCAATTGGATATTGGGGTATCCAGCAAGTCATGAGCTTTCTGCTAAATAGTTGTGTTCTGATGGATACATACATGACTAATGATCCATTCGAAAAAAATACGTTTACCGTTGTCCAAATGCATTCAATAAATTCCACATTAAGAAAGAGTGTTGGACTTTAAAACTTTCACTCGACAACAGGCAAGAAAAACAATCCTACCATATCATGAATTTACTTTGACCAGAAGAGACAATGAACGTCAAAGTAACAGATATTGAAATAGCTTATGTGCTGAAGCTTGAACTGACAAATGGCAACCCACGACAATAGACCTGCTGCCCGAAAACAGTTGCCGAATTTCCTTTATCATCATCATGATAACCATCACTACAAATCAGCAGCTGAAGCTACCATATCACCATCCTGGGACCCATTGGTATTAAACATCTGCCGAATATGCTTATCACCATGTTTAGAACCATCAGTATAAACCAGCTGTTGAAGCTACCCTATCACCATTCTAAGCTCAAAACTACAAGTAGGTTTTCGATTAGATTAAAATCATAATTTACAATGTGTGATTCAGAGCTAAAAAAATGTAATTGCATTAGGTTGTTTATGATATTGTTTTTATATAAAGGATTAAATACACAGTCATAGGCAAAATGTGAAAGATAACCTTTCATATTGGTTCCACACTGTATACTAAGTTTGATATGTCTGTTTTCCAGTGAAGGTTCGTTTGACTGATTTGTCCGTAAACAATGCATCCTTAATCTAATTTAGATTGAATCCATGGCTTACATTAATTTAATAAATTTTATAAAACTGCGTTACTAGATATAAATCGTAAAATATTAAATATCTTAAGTTACTTTTTAAAAGCATTTATGTAGAATGAGAAGAATGATAAAATTAAACTCACAATTATAAGTAATCAATATGAAGAAGGAGACAGTTGTGGATTGGAAATGTCTTGGATCGATAAATCATTGGAACCACTGAATGTACCTTTACTTAACTTTACTTCTTAGTTCAATACACTGTACCTAATTAAAAAAAGAAAGTCCCGACAGGGAAGCTACATGCCGTGTGGAATGATGTAATTTGTCAGAACCCAAATCAATTAATACTGTTGTGTGTGATACAAATGCTACATTTAGTCAATCCATATGATTCAATCCATTCACAAGGATACATGGTAGTATGCGCTCTCATAGCTAATAATGTGAAATTATTTTAGTATTAATGATTTTATATCTTCGGAAAATAAAAATAAAAAACTGTGAACAACGTATGAATTTGTAGATATTTATAATGTTAATATTAATTGTGTAGAATACTGTAGAATATTATTAGTGTATTTCTAAATAATTGGAAGCAAATTATTATGCCTGAAACTATGAAGCATGACATAATATGCAATGCAATAGCTGAAAAAGCTAACACAGAAAACAAACATTGAAAATAGTTGTTATAAATTATTTATTCACATAATTCCACTAGAGCCTATTAAGTGCCGTAAAAATGAATGAACGACTTAAAAACTATTGTAGACAATTGTCATGGCATTTATCCAATGCCATTATGCATAACTAAATATACAAAACTAAAACACTTTCAATTAAAACTATTGCACATAATTTTGCCTTGTAATTCTTAACTATATAAATGTGGACTTATCGAATTATGTATGGAATCTAAGAAAATCTATCTTGGAATTGTAAATTAGTTCAACAATTTTGGTTTTATATTAAACACTTTTAAAGATTTATGTTATTACTCTTTCATTGAATGCAAGGAAAATATCTCTTGACATATCAAAGAAATACTTTGAGAATCAAAATACAGTAAATGATATTTTGTTAATTTCAAACTATATTCATCTTATGTAACAGTATAACAGTATACAACAATTAATTCCTAAATATGTGGTCCATGCAAACAACATACACTTATTATTATAAAATGCAATATATTTTTCTAGAGAAAATGGAGTGTATATATTCAAAATATATTCCATAGTAAGGTGTGATGATTAAAATTGGAAATATATTACCCAATCAAGCAATATTCTTTTTAAACTGAATGTCCTGTCGTTAAGAGTGTTAATATAAAGGAAGTCACAGTACACTTTGCACGAGAAGACACATTTCATAATGAACACCCTTTGCATAGTGTGATATCTAACTATATATTGGGTAGCTTTTATTTAAAGCGAAATAGGGATAGATGTGATCAACAAAATCACCAAACCTAGAATTAATTAATGGAACGTCAAATTAAAGGATCGGGGTAGATTATTTAAATTTATCCCGAGAAGCCCATTTTTGAACTCTAGTTCACACGAATAATGGACACGATGGACATGATAAGAAACTAATTGTAGATATATTATATTGACGGAGGATGATATTTAGTACGATGCTTCAATGTGACAGTTTACTGCAAGGCCTGCAACAATTATCGCTGATTATTTAAGAAAACATGATAAAACCAACAAGAGTTAAACGAGGACAGAGATAAACTGCAACGATGTACTTCGTCAACTAACAACCTACAGCAGCAAAACATTATAATTACTTATACTTCAGTCATTAATCCCAAAAAATGCAGTGTTATGTAAAGCTTAACACTGTTTTAAGCTTGTTTTCGAATATCTTTAATTATATGTAGTATATTATGTTGAAATTCATCATCTTATTTTCAAATATTTATTTGAGAAATAAATAATGGAAGTCAGTTGAGTTTTAGCATGGATTGGGGGATATTAAATTTAATCCAGAGCTGCAGCAAGGAAAAGAATGTACTAATATCCTAATAACATATAAAATTTTACGACGGGAAAGTCAGTCACATATTCTTTTAGGACGGGAAGGTCAGTCGTATTGATGGAGCATCCGTAACAATAATATTGTGTTTACATGTTTTAACTGCACGTAGCATATTATTATTTTTGGCTATGTTGATTATTTTCAGTGAATATAGATTTTTAAAACGCTAACAACCATGTGAATAATCTTATTTCGCGAGTTCATCAATGATTACAATCCTGTGCACCAACCAATATACATGTATCTACATTTCTATTTATATGACTGATAATTGTGTTCTTGCTAAAATTAAATGAAAGAAAATTATCAGTAGTTAAATAAGTGAAATGTTGAGTTGAAACGAATACTAGTGAAAATGAAAAAAAAAAGAACAATCTAATAACACAGCTCCATAATCCAATCGCAAATCGTAGAAACAGGAAAAATCGACACCCCTTACACACATATACATGACCATTCACTTTCATTGTTTGGTACCGGCACATCAATGAAACTTGTAGTGGATAACCTAGTTCCCTAGACCGGAGCTTCCATTTTGATGGCGTGATGCCATCATACAACTTACAGCTGCAACATTATAGCCTTCTTTGTACACCACCGTTTTTACATTTTACATTTTCTTATCACGAGACTTAATCATCTGTTCAGGTTTGTTGGCGTTTAACATTCTTAGTTACCGTGTTGTACAAAATATGTATGCGACAAGGTTGCAGATACCAAATAGGTAATCATCAGCCGTTGATCTACACAACACTACGCAGAAAACTTAAATGTGTCCATACAAATCTCAGTTGTACAGGAAGGGTACATACTTTCGTAATTATTTTAATGGCTTCATTTGTGTGGTTTTCATGTGATATATCACCTACTCTTAGTTCACACATGCTATCACAGAAATAGTGAGTACACCACTCTCTAATACACATTCCAGGTTTACTGGTTTTAATAATAATTGCTTAATGTTGTAAAGTTTAAATTATACTGTTTGCTAAAATGATGTAAAGACAATAGGTGCCATGGACCATCATAATTTAGAGAAATATTATCGGTTACAGAGTTATCTAATGCCCCGATTGGTTCATAGAAGGGAGATAAATGCACTGCTAGGGAAATTGTCATAGTTCAGTTACTACTTTTGTGGCGGAAATTGGAGTACCCAGAGAAATTCACAGACCTGTCGCAAGTCACTGACAAACATTATCAGATAATGTTTTATCGAGTACACCTCGCCATGAATGGGGTTCAAACTCACAACTTAAGTGGTGATAAGCAACGATTGCACAGGTAGATGTAAATTCAACTACCGTATGACCGCGACGGCTCAACTTCAATATAAATCAACTCTTTGTCAGTGTTTGATTGAATACAACACTGAGGACCAAGCCAGTAGAGAATCAATCAAGATACAAAAGGGTATTTAGATTTAAAAGTTATATATTTTGATATTTGTTGATCAGGTACTTTTAGAAAATTTATTGAATATATCTGTTTTCAATGATTCGGTAATTTAAATATATGTTTACTTATGTTTCTCATATGTATGATAATGTATGAGATCCGCATTTTCAAACATTACATTTTTACTAGTTTGAAAAATATATAAACTGTTGTATATGTTTTACCGTTATTCAAGTATTTGAAGCTATATATATGTAATGGTACCACATTGCATTATTATTTTATAGTATACTATTTTAGTTATATACAAATGGAAAATGACTACTGATCTATGGATCACAATATGGACTGACACAAATACAATGTGACAAAGGAATAATGTGAATGTGTATTTATTTATATTTTGTAATAAAATCACATTTACTGCTCGTAAAGGCATGTATATGGTCTTTGTCCATTGTCAACATTGTTCGTATTATAATATATAAAGGAAAGAACAAGTTTGACGGATAAATGTACAGAATAAGAGCTACATAGTATACTGCTAGTTATATCGATCGTTTAACGTTTAATGACACTTACATTGGTCCTATGCAGCGTATTCAGGGTTTTCATGTAAAACATTATTATGTGGTGTCGGTTGTTTTAGATTTAAGATTGACATAAGAAATATATAAGTATGTAATACAATGAACGGTACTGTGAGAACATGTACTTACCTTACAGGTGATTGTAAAGTTTATATAATTAAATAAAAAGTAACTATAATGAACAGAATACTTACGCTTCACTGAAAAAGAAATAAAAGTAAATAATTAGTCTTCGATTAAAACTGTCGTAAATAAACCTATAATACAATAGTATAGAACATTTAATGCATTATACAGCGTAGGTGATATAAAAACGATTAAAGTGATCTTACTACAGTAAATAAGAGTAATAACAAAATTACCGAACACAGAGCAATCCTCCAAAGGGAAAGTCAAAACTCATGAATCAATAAACAGACAAAATCAGTCAACAACCGGGAAACTGGGAAACAGCAATGACCCTGACTTGGTACAGACATTTCTAAAGAAATGGTGGATTAAATCAGAATTTACGGCGCCAACCTTTCGCTTCCATTACGGTTCAAACGTTCAGGTTGTCACTATAACAGCATATATAGCAACACTGGAACATAGATATGTTACTCATATACAGTAGTACATCAATAAATATAAATCTGCTAGTGAAATTTAATGTACGCATACACATGTAATAAAACAGAACTATGGCATCGGTACCCCCGGTGTATTACATGTTTTATAATACCTCACATTTTATAAATTAATACGATTGTGAAATATTGTACATATATGTAATCAGAGAGAACTGTGACATTGTTGTATTACATGTATTATAATACCTTACATATTATAAATTAATACGATTGTGAAATATTATGCATACATGTAATCAACCAGAGCTATGACAACGGTGCATTACAGGTATTATAATACCTCACATATTATAAATTAATATGATTATGAAATATTGTACATATATGTAATCAAAGAGAACTGTGACATTGTTGTATTACATGTATTATAATACCTCACATATTATAAATTAATACGATTGTGAAATATTATGCATACATGTAATCAACCAGAGCTATGACAACGGGGTATTACAGGTATTATAATACCTCGCATATTATAAATTAATATGATTGTGAAATATTGTACATATATGTAATCAAATAGGACTATGACCTCGGTGTATTACATGCATAGCACAACGAAACTCAAATCAGCATCAACATTAAATATAATATAATTAGAAATATGTCGTCATATACACGTACATTACGGGCAAAATAACCTTAAAATAATCAACTGATCAACATTGAATAAAACAATAGTGCATGGTTGATACATGGATCGTCAAATAATGGAAATAACATAGGGTATAGATAATATGGAAATAATTCAAGCAATTTGTTTGCCACTGAAAAAGGCATTACACTAATAAACTTAAAATTGTTGACGAAGTGGCATACGAGTTGCGTGCAAATAAGCGTAACCAACATCTGTGTATTTCATATATCACATGTGGATACTCAATCCAGATATTACAATGTTGCTCTATGATTAGAATTGTGTCATCATTTATACAAGTAAAATGGAAACCTACATCCCCCCCTCAAAAAAGAAGGAAAACAAAAACAATAAACAAAAACAAATATAAAACAAATAAACAAACAAAAACCAACACAAAAGAAAAAAAAACAAACTAAGCGATATTATGTAACATTTCTAGCCCATTTAATTTGTGTCCTTATTCATATTGTTTTATATTAGGTGCAAATAAGAGTAATAACAAAATTAGCGAACACCGAGCAATCTTCCAAAGGGAAAGGGAAAAACTCATAAATTAACAAACAAACAAAATTAGTCAACAACCGGAAAACTGAGAAAATCACAAAATACTGGGACAAAGTAGATATAATAGTACTCAATGCAGTACTTTATTATAACCCATCGTTTATTATCGTCTCTGCAGAACGATTTAACTAAACGGTCATCTTCTTACACAATTTGATTTAAAATGAGATGTTGAATGACGACATGTCTAAGCCACAATTACTTAATCCTTATCGTTTATTATCGTCTCTGCAGAGACATAATAAGATCGAATAAGGCGAATGTTTTTATTGACCTGGTCCAGTAGCCTGCTTCTCAGATAAAGATGACGTTTCACGAAATTTGAATAATTGCTACTGGCCCTTGCATAGCGAGTATATTTGTAAACTTACTGGATAAATGTATGTTGTAGCATGTAATAAGCAACAAAAACCACCAACAATAGCTAAACAAGTGGTAAGCCATCTGTACATATCATACATTGTAGAGACGAAGACATAAACATGGCTAATCTAAAAATAAAACCTGCAACTAAACCTAGTTCTAAACTCATACATATACCCAGATAATATTTTTCAACACGAGGAAGCGATTTTTTTAAAATTATTTGCAAATCGTTTCTGTTGTATGTATACATGATCAAAGCTATTTCACGTATGTCCAATTTGATAATAAGATAAATCATTTAAATGAATAAAGAATACCAAGGAGAAACTATTATCTTTAAAACTGAACACCAAAATGAATCGAAAGCTTATAGAATACTTTCTAATTGTATGTTCTTCGCTGACTTCATCAAATCCCATACTATTCTTCCAGGATGCCTATAACATGGATAATTCACTGATATCATGCCTGAGTTATTTCATATATTTATATCGGACCATGATTTGAAGATCCAGAAAAAAAACGACTATATCCAAGCTGCAATGGTTCGTTCACATCTAATATATTTGAATCACAAAATACCGGTTTACTTCCTGTCCATTGTACTTAAGTGTAGCGTATATTATAGCAAAACAACATAATATTCAAGGATAGTCTGGTGATCATGATCAAAGAAGTACGTTTTTCTACGAGTATTCCCTCGCTACAATATATCGAATAAATGAATGGTTGCTGTTTAGCGTAAATTTGTTGAGTGTTTGAATTGATCGTGGCTGTTATAAAGCTAAGACATACGCTTCGTTTTTAAGCAATGAAAATGATCACCAGTTGTTTTAGATGACAGTTGATACATTTTTGAAAATTTCATTGAAATTTTACGACAAAGAATGACTTTGTCTTTGTACACTGTCAGTGTTTGGCGAATACTAATTTATGTGTGAAATCGTGTTTGTCGAAATACCAGACAACACTAATTAACTTAACAAAAATGTGTTTTACTTTTTTAAAACATCAAAGAATGCCATGCACAATGTATATTCAATCAAGGATGTAAAAAGTGAATCGAAATCTACAGTGTAAGCGTAAATACAAGTGTTAATTCTCTCATTTTTTAATACTTTACATATAAGGTCTGAGTATTCAAATCTGAAATGTCGTAAATAACACGGTATATATATTAGTTTCCTGTATCTATCTCAAAAATAACTCTTAGGAGCCATAATTGTTTGGAGCAGTAGTAAGGGATACAATTGTCGTATATCTCGTACATCCTGCCAATCCATATTAAAACTCCCAACCCATTCTAATGTGTCACAAAGTACCATACATTATTTAATGAATAAGGAATACCAAGGAGAAACTACTATATTTAAAACTGAACACCAAAATGAATCGAAAGCTTATAGAATACTTTCTAATTTTATGTCCTTCCCTGACTTCATCAAATCCCATACTATTCTTCGAGGATACCTATTATATGGACAATTCACTGATATCATGCCTGGGTTATTTCATACATTTATACCGGACCGTGATGAAAAGAAGTGATTCACTTTTACTATTTATCAATTCATTTACAAGAAGAAGAGACAATTACAAAAGTCAACCATCTATCTACTTTGACGACATTGTTTTTAGAATTTTACCAGTTCAATGTGTCATCAATCTGGAAAATATCGGTCAGAAAACGTTAGAGAAAACCGAAGGTGTAGCTAAGAGTGGAAAATTTAAAAACATGAACCATATTGGACTCAAGTCCTAGAACGAGGATACACAACACAGAATAAAACAATGATGAGGAACACCATCCCCATCAGAAAGAGATTTACAACTCGGGGTATTTGTCTATACATTCTTTCTCATTAAAATGTCCCAATTAATGTATGAATTGTCTTTTTTTTAATCGACTTTATTACACTTATTATAAAATGTAAATTGTTGGCATTCATTACAGAGCTTATTCAAAGAGCATTACAACGAACGAAGACATCACTTACTCCCTTTACTACTTAAAATAGATGTATTTAATGAATCTACAATCACAACAAGATTCAAGAAAAAGGATGTCGGCACTTTTATTTGCCTTGCAAATTAGATAAAGACATCTCACACCAGTAGACCCGCTTTAAACCAGTATTTGTACATATAATGTTGTATAATTTCATGAAATAATTCCCATGTTTTGGGCCGCATCTTGAGTAACTTATGGAAATTGATTTTTATAGCTGTCGTCAGTTGTAGGTAAACTACATAATACTGACATTCTACCCTTTTACCGATGTGTGTATGACAGGAAATGACAAATACAAATAAGTAAAATCAGTGCTTATTACATAAAAGATGAAATTTTAGTGAAATTAATAAGTAATCAATATGGTGAAAATTCCATCAATTAATTTAAAAAAATCATCTGCGTAAGCTTTTAAAATTGTAACAGACGCGTCTTTTGTAAGCAACAGTGTAGTTGACATCTATCTTTACTTAGTAAATTGACGTAAAGCAAGAAATTGCAACAAATTTGATTTCATTGAAATGTACAGATTAAATCTAAGGACAACCTTACAGCTAAATGTACACATAGAACCATATATTCTTTTCTTTTTTTAAGTTTTTCAATATGACTTAGTGGGTTTTTTATTATCATTTGTAACTATTTTGTCTGTTGTATGTATACTTGATCAAATCTATTTGGTGCATTTTTCCTGTTTGATAATGAGATAACTAGTTTTCATGAACACAACATACCAAGAAGACAGCATTATAATTACAATTGTATAACGAATAAGACCATGACTTTGGTACATGTTGGGTACAAAAAAATGCAACCAATCAGGACACTATCAGCAAATAAATGTAGGAGAAGACGGAATGGGCAAACAAGAATGAACAAAAGAGGTAACATTTGGCACAATAAAAAGGACGAGGATGCGCAACACAAATCACTTATCAGATGCGCAACACGGACTCCGCCAAAAATACAACACGGGTATGCGTCTATATATGAAAAAACCTACTGTCAACGTTAAGGTTAATGGATTTCGTAATAAGAAGCAGTTATCATACAACCTTCCCCTCAGATAATAATACCAGGAAGCCATATCATGCATGATTTTTTTTTAAATGAGCAACACTATTTTCGTATAAAATACAACGAACATATTGATATCGGTGTTGAAATTCTGCTACAAACTCTGACTTTTATGGACTAGTTCTTTCGTTTTGGAAATTAAACGCCTTACATCGAAGTAATAGTTTTGTCATACAGAACAATACACATTGTACTGTATCTTAAATTAACACTTATGTAATTAGTATTCAAACTAAGGTTCATCTCTCTCAGGTATAAGTAACCTTATCTAATTTCGTCTATCCTCATTTGGATCTTTGGGTTTCTTGCACTGAAAGATATCTGCATAGTTTGGTTTGCCAATCTTTTGATTTAGATATAACTTATATTTTATTTGAAGATCCAGAAAAAAACGACTATATCCAAGCTGCAATGGTTCGTCCACATCCAAGATTTTTGAATCACATAATACCGGGTTACTTCCTGTCCATTGTCCTTAAGTGTAGTGTCTATTATAGCAAAACAACACTATATCCATGGATAGTTCGGTGATGATGATAAAAAAGTAATAATAATTTTAAATTTTATGACAAAGATGACTGTCTTTGTACACAGTCATTGTTTGGTGAATACTTTTTTATGTGTGAAATCGTTTTTGTCGAAATCACACAGTACCATACGGTGGTACATTTTGAAGAAAGATTCAAATGTATGCTTAAGGATGTGGCGATGGTCGCACATAAATCATGTAGCGCTGTCTAATTCAACAAAGGTTCCAATCATAAGTTCAATTAGATTACATAAATGAAAATAACAATAAATGAAGAACCTGGAGATACTATTTTCAGATATGTGTACAAAACAAGAAATGAACAAGTGTAAATTAAAATGCATGGGATTTTGATGTTAACAAGCAAATGCAATGCTAAAATGTATAAGGTAAATCATTAACAACCTGGCAATGTCATCAGAGTTTCGTACTCTTTAGATTGTTATATTAAGCATGTTTCCCGCAAAAATGCATATGTAAAGGAACAAGCGGAACATCGTTAATGTGTGTATGCGCCATGGTCCTGTAAAATACATGAAATGACTTAGACATGCTGACCATGATTTGTCCGACAATACAGCATTGTTCCCCAAGCCAATGAATACGTGATATTAGAATGTAATGCTTACGTTACTTCCACATTTACATTTCATTCTCACATATGTTTAAATCTCCTGATCTAACGGTCGAAATCGGGTGATGCTAGATCTTTCTGGGCCAGGTGGATGTCAGCCTGGTTATGATGGATCGAAATAGCAGGCAAACAAATTTGTTTTGGATGAAGCTGCTGTTCTTGGTATGTCTTTGATATAGGTCAGAAAAGGTATCTTGCAATTGAGATACATCAGGGAGTCCTTGGACTAGCGTGCCAGCGGTACATAAGATTTATTTAAGGGGAAACATGATGTGGAAACATCTATTTATTGAGTTTTGGGGGAAATTATAGTGGTGCACCATTAGAAATTCCAAGTCTTGAATATCAATAAATCCTATTTTTGCAAATTTGCTGGAACTACAAGAAATTTCAACTGAGGATCTAGATACAAAAACTTATTGTATTCCTTAAACTACATAATTTAGAATGAAGGGGGGGGGGCTTAAATGCAAACATTTCATAGTATTTAGCTATTAACTATACAAATAAGGCATGTACATGTGTTAAAATTGTTTATTATGTTATAAATTATCTAAATAACTGTAATATATATGATAATAGGTAAGGTTTGGTATATTACTCAATCTGAACTCAACAGCTGTAAATGGAGATAGTTTCCTTAAAAATCGTCAGAGGGTTAGATTTGCATTTGCATACTTATTCTTTCAAATATCAGACAGCCCCACACCTAATGAGTTTTTGGTGGGTTGATATTGCCTAAAGAAGAGGAATTAGGCCAACAAATGACTAAAGAAACCTGTAGCCTGGCATTTAACTGCAAGATGTTAAACATGCCCTGGAACTTTGACAGAACGCAGAGAAATCATGTACGTTTCAGAAAATATATGGTCTTGGAAAGGTGAAGCTTAAGATGAAATGGCCAGGAAGGCACGAAAAAGCACAAATTTAGTAAATAGTTTCAAATAAATTAATTAGTGGTATCATACTTTAAGGCAAAAAGCATCAAATTTCATTGTTGTTGCTATAATGTTTAAGTTAGCCTAAAAATGTCACAACAGACCCAGAGTGACAATTTTCATACAAAAATGATACGAAATGCATTGTGGTTTCAGATTACATGGTCAACATGCATGTTATGTAATATTTTGGAATATTGCTCCCAAACACTGGATATACATGGACAGAGGGTATTGCAACTCATTTTGTTTTTATTTATGATTTTATTATTATTGGGAATATGTGATTGAACATGTTTTTGCAAGACTTAAAAAGAATCATCATGAAAGATAAAGATTAATGCTATTTTCATAAATTATGAAATTACAGGACAAATTCAGTACAACCAAATAATATAATTACAGTGATCAATTAAATATTTTAGACAAACTTCCAATCATGCGCATTTCGAAATTATCAATATTTCATGAAGTACTAAAATATGGCTGTCAAGCATAATAATGTGAAAACATTAGATATAGTTTTGTAACAATCAGATCAATTACAAACTATGAGTACTATATCATATCTCTATAATTATTTCCACTTGGTTTGAGAATTTCTGAGAATAAGTGAAAAAACTATGGTTAACAGCCGGTAGACATAGTCATGGTAATACCTCATTTTGCCTTTTTGGGCCAGTTGAGCTAAACATCAACAAACTTGCTTAATTTCAAATTTGTCAAATATCATTTCAAGTACATTTTTGTAATGAAGATTAATAGATCAAGATAATTGAATGTATAACAATGAACTTAGCTCAGTGCAAAGACAGTTAATATGATACTCAGATACTTTACTAAGTAAATCCAGTGAAAATGCGGAATATTGGCCATCTTCTATAATTGCTATTAATAATATGCTGTATATGCCTACAACATATATATATTGTCAAAGCATACCATGACTAAATAACACTGAAGTTTATTTGACCTCTTTATTAGTGCTCAAAACAATTGCATGCTAAATTCATCAATATACTGTCATGCTACAATTGGGTTTTGTAAATATTTCAAACTGGCATATTTTTCTTTAGAACTAACTGTACACTGTACAATATAAGCATAACCAGGTATGCATTCTAAGGAAATAACTTAATACAGTTATCAATGCTTTTACATTTTGATAACAATATGAGTGCCATTTTTAATTATGTAAAGGTTTACTGAATATGTTTTGGCATAACTAAATAAACTACAATATAATTACAAGGAATTAAGTTGCATCTCTCAACAAAATTGTCTTTGATCAGAATGCGATATTGTAGCACAACAAGATCTACCAGCGTCGATTAAAACTTTCATTTTGATTACATAATAGTTTCATTACAGGTTTTGGCTTTGTTGTTTTGTGTATTAATTGTATGGACCATGAGTTCTGTTATTTAGTAAAAAGACAAACTGAAGACAAACTGGATTTAGGGAATCACCAATTAGTGTCAGATCAAATCTCTCCCCTTGTTTACTTGATCAAATCTTAATATGTGTAAATTAATCTTGACAACAAAAATATTCAGAACTTAGATTAAAGGTTTATGAAATTGAAATCATCTTTTTTTTTCACAGCATATTTATTTAAGAAAATAAAACCCACATACATACATACATACATTTTGGTTGTCGGGTATAAGTATGCATTGAGAATTGGTCCTACACAAGTAGTCAGAATGGACAATTTACCTTTCCAAGCCAATGTGTTGTTTACATTGTATGCCACTTATAAAGAAAAGAAATGTAATTTTTTAAAATAAACAGAATACCCAACCCATCAAAATATATTTTGTACAAGCATTCAAACGTTTTTTAATGTTTTCAACATTATAGTCATTAAGTTGATTATTCCACAATTTGCAAAAGGAAGGTGGTCTGATTCACCTGTAAAAATAGATATTGCATGCAGATCAAACATCTCGATCTTCAAAAAATACAAAAAGATCACGAACATGTTTGTAAAATGCTGCTACACAAGTATCAAATTGATGGTAAACATGAGCATGTATGATACTCGCATGTGTCAATAAACAAGGTTTATGAGTATGGCGATTTCCAGATATGTGCATTGACGAGTGGAGCTTAGCAAGACTGACAAGCACAATAAATCAGATATTACAATCGACGTATTCAAAATAATGATATATTCACAAGCTGGATAGTTAGTAAATATATATGTTAATTTTACTGTCACAAAGCGAACAAGGAAGAAGTGCATTATATAACCACACACATATTTGTTTTCCTTCGGGAAGTTCACTCATAAAGAGTACGTTTGCATGCATGCAACGTCATCACGTAAACTATTACAAAGGAGAGCTACTCTGATGAAGCAAAACGACGTGATACAGCATTAACACACCCGCGTAATCACAAGTTTCTCTTCATTTGTAAATATTTCGGTGTTAAGTCTTGTTGATCAAAGTTGCGTGGGGTATTGGTTGTATTAAGATACATAATATAAATAGTCATAATTTTGTTTTCCGTCACACATGCGCAGTGGTAGACGCGTCATGTCGTCTTCCTGTTACGTTTCCAGGGAACAATGTTGCCAATGACGAATATTAGTTTCAGATGTATTTGACATGCTTTAGCATTATACTAGTTAAAGTTGCATACTTTTGAAACAGGCTAAAAACTCAATTACAACTTGTGGTACATTTTTGTATTTGTCTATGTTGAAAATAGCGACTGTCAAGTAAACGTGAATGTTCGTAGATTTCTTTATAAGATACATTTTCAAAACACTGCCTTCCCCTAAAACAGTGATTTATGAAAACCTTAGTTCACATTATATTTTTCAAATAATGTTACCCACATTAACATCTGGTACATGACTTCCATGTATTATTTCTTATATGTTTTGGTTATTAAGCTCCTTAACTTTGTCTTAAAGAACAATAGGTAGAATAGTGTTTATGTTCATATGATTAGTATTCGAACTAAATTTACCAGGCACAGGCCTCCATCGCTGATTTCGAAAAACACACGTTTCAAAAAGAAGAGTTTGAAGATCCCAAAGGGATGATCAGATAAATTAAGCATCTGCCACAGAAAGTTTATTAAACTTTGTTGGTTTTATTGGAGAATAGAGAATACATGAATTTCGCGTTTCGAATAGTAATAACGGGAACATAGTAAATTGTTGTTTTCAAGGTTAAAACTACGTAATCGTTTTCAACCAATGATAATGTTTATTTATTTATTTTTAGATCGTGATAGTTGTTAAGGTGTGTTTGAGTTATTCTCTAACCACAAGTCAACAAGTCAAAATTGTCATTTTAAATATTTGCTTAAAATTTAATTCATGATATGTGCTATTCATATGATTTATTTATCAGAGTATTTTAAACAAACTGGCTTTGTATATACATTTTTCAAAGAACATTCAGCATATTCAAAGTGGGTATGGTTCTCACACTGTGCCCAATTGTCGGTCTAACGAAATATTATTTGCCACGGGAACGCAATTTCTCAGCGTTGCAATGTTTGGTTTGTCCTGAGCGTGCATTGATCGTTGGTACGGGGCTTTGAATTTTCTATTAATGTTTTATTATGATGATGTCAATGAAATAAGAGGGGTAAAATACACAAATATAAGTTTATTGTATAACCATTGTTTGAAGTAAAATCCAACGCCCTATCGTACATGGTGGGATGGTCGGTCGTACATGGTAGGTTGACCGGTTAAAATCAGTCTATCTTATTTTATCTATTATTACTCGTTGTCAAACAGGAAGGTTTGGACAATATGCTATGATCAGATTGTCGACAAATTCATTTAGATAGGAATAGTTTGAAGATACCAAAGGGGTAATCAGATAAAATAAGTATCTGACACAGAAGGTTTATTAAAAATTTGTCAGCTTTATTGGAGAATATAGAATAGGAGATAGATAAGTGGAAGGCTTCTAAGTAATCCTTGGGATTCGCATTATCGGCGATATATTAAGGTGTAACACGATCTGTGTATGTCATACTTTACTCTAGTATATACAGACAAGAGCAAACTAAAGAAACCAACACACCTGAAATATATCAACCAACACAGACAAAAGCAAGGGGGAAGATAATCTTGTCCTAAAAGAAGATCTTTCAAAACAGACAAAAGCAAGGGAAATACAAATTGGTCCTAAATGTAGATCAACAAAAACAGACAACAGCAACAGAAAAAAAGATATGATCCTGGCAGTATATCAACTAAATAAATCAATGGTATTATTAGTGCTATTCCAGTTAATTGGAAGCAAATTATTATGGGTGAAACTATGCTGCATGATCTTTTATATAATGGAATAGCTGAAAAAGCAGAAGAAGAAAACAAACCTTGTAAATATTTTTTACAAATTATCTATTTAGAGAATTCGATAAGAGCCTATTATGTGACATACAAAATGTGAAAGCGATTTACAAACGTCTGTAGACGATTAACATTGCATTTATACATTGTCTTGTGCATAACTAAAGATACAAAACTACAAACTTTCAACTTAAACTATTGCACATTATTTTGCCTTGTAACGAAACAGAATTGTGTGTGGAAACTAAGAAAAATATGTTACATCTATTTTGGAATTGTAACATAGTTCACAATTTTTGGTTTTCTGTTAAAAGCTGTTTAGATTTGTGTTATTACTCTTTCATTGAATGCAAGGAAGATAACTCTTGGAAGATCAAATAAATACTTTGAGAATCGAGATACAGTAAACTATATTTAGTTAATTTCAATCTATATTCATTCTATTTAACAGTATAACAGTATACACCACGATTTGTTGTCATCGTTTAATGGATTTAGACAATACATTATTTTAATACAGAGTGCATTTGAAACAATATTGTGACAATAATTGCCAAATACAGTCAAACCTGCCTTAAAGGACATCTCTATATAACGAATCAATGTATATAAAGGGCAGCCTGATTTTCCTCATTAATGAATAGTGCATATAATTTTAACCTGTATATAAAGTGCAACTGCTCATAAAGGGCACATTTGCAGGTTCCATTGAGTGCCCTTTTTATACAGGTTTGACTCTATGTGGTCCATGTCGATGAACATATTAAGAAAACAAAACACAAAATGTTCGTTTTCAATAAATAAAAATTATTGTTTGAAAGTTGCTTTAAAAGGCAGTTGCATTTGAATTTTAATTTTGATGCTTAACGCCACTTCCAGCAATATTTCAGCTATATCATGGCGACCATTTTTAATGGTGGAGGAAGCCGGAGTACCCAGAGAGAACAATCGACACTGGGCAAGCAACTGGTAAGCTTTATCACTTGCGGCTGTGAGTCGACTGCACCCTTTTTTGTAATTCATAAAGCTGGGTGCGAACCCACGCGTATTGGTGATAGGCTTGTATGATCTGTTAGATCCACCAACATAACTCATTGAGCCACCGGGGCTCTAAATGGCAGAATATATATTTTAAATCGCTTTTATCAAAAACACTGAAGGCAATACTATCTTCGAAACTATGTGAGTGACCCTCTGTCAATTTAAAATCAATGAGAAATAATATATCGAAATCTATTAAAGTTACATCGTAAAAGTAAACACAACTTTTAATGTCATGAATGTTTATTAATTTGCATGTAAGGTTCATTTTTTTTTGATAGCACACCTTTTGTGATTTGTCGTCTTAGATACTTATTCGAGAATAAGCTAAGTTACGAACCGATATTAATCAAGGTTCCATAGACTACAAAGATTGGATAATTTTACATCTAGAAGAAGGAATATGAGCTTAGGAAAAGCCTGCCGATACAAACGAAGTAATACGAAAGACAATACAATGTCCAAAAGATGACACAGAGATCTAAGGAAAGAGCACCACGAACCCCGCCATCAAACTAGAGTGAGCATATAACATATGACCCGGAAGAGTAAGTAGTTCCTACTCCACATGTACCACCCTTCGTGCTACTCTTGCTATAAACGCATTGATCAGTGATGGATGAAGACATAGTTTGTCGTAAGGGTTCGTTCCTAACTAACGTACACCGTCAGTATCGAATTGTATCTGAATTCGTGAAGCATACTTAGCTATATATTTGATATCTGTTATTAAAAACCCAACGGGATAGATTCGATAAAAAAAAATCAACAAATCTATAATTAATTGGGGAGCGTAAGATTAAAGGATCGGGATAGATTACTTTAATTTTTCTCGAGATGTCCCTTGTTGAACTCTACATCATACGAATAAAGGACATGATAGACATGATGATAATCAGAGTGGAAACACATTATATTGACGGATGATATTATTTTGTACGGTGTTCTACGTGATCTGTAATATGTACTCAAGGAAAAAAATGGAGATTACAAAGAGGTAATCAGAAGCCGCAAATGGCAGGAGGAGAGACAATAAAATGGCTAAAAGATAAAAGGAAAAAAACGACAAGCAGTGATCTACAATACACTACCCAGAAAACTAAGGATTGATAATGAGGTCGAAATTCATAGGCCATTATTTGTTTGTTTTATAGCTTTAAACAATAATGATATAGGATAACCTTATTATTATCATTATACATAAATATGCACTTGTATAGTACCAGCAATAAGTTGTATTTGTTGGTGCATACGGCAAATCAGTGGAACTATTTGATTGTTTATAAAATACAGATTTACAATGTATTTGTATGCACCAACGCGACGGTAGTTTTTGTTTTTATTTTTATAAATGTAAAGAATTTTGACAACGCTGAAGGCACGAAGCCCAGTCTGAAATAAACAAACCAAATCATGAAAAAAAAACAGGAACTCGGATAACAGGAACTGCATTAAATAAACAAGAGTCAAACAAGGTCAGAGATAAATTGCAATGATGTACTTCGTGATCAAACATGCGTCGGCTTCGACATGTGTAGTAAAATCAGAAAAAGTGCCGACGTTGTAGAATGTCTGGCGGACATCAACAATGTCGATAGTGACTTACGATTAACATATGGTTCAGAGAATAGTTGGAATTCCACTAAATACATATCGGTCATTCATCATTATTTAATAAACAGATATGTGTAAGTCTTCTAAGACCAATGCACATCTGGTCAAGCCCGCCTGCTCCGTGCAATTATGTCATTAAGAACGAAGTGCCCTGACAACCAAGTAATGCATTTCGTGCAATTTTCTATGAATATGTTATGTTGGTCACAGCTGTGTTGACAGCGTTTTAAATTTTATTTCATAATCAAAGGCTTAAAATTGGTACATGGAATAGAACAATTGGATATTGTGGTATCCAACAAGTCATGAGCTTTCTGCTAAATAGTTGTGTTCTTATGGATACATATATGACTAAGCATCCATTCGAAAAACATACGTTTACCGTTGTCAAAATGCATTTAATAAATTGCACATTAAGAAAGAGTATTGGGCTTTAAAACTTTTCCTCGACAACAGGCAAGAAAAACAATCCTACTATATCATGAATTTACTTTGACCAGAAGAGATAATGAACTTCAAAGTAACAAATATTGGAATAGCTTATGTGCTGAAGCTTGAACTGAAAAATGGCAACCCATGATAATAGACCTGCTACCAGAAAACAGTTGCCGAATTTCCTTTATCATCATCATGATAACCATCACTAAAAATCAGCAGCTGAAGCTACCATATCATCATCCTGGGACCCATCGGTATTAAACATCTGCCGAATATGCCTTATCACCATGCTTAGAACCATCAGTATAAACCAGCTGTTGAAGCTACCTTATCACCATTCTAACCTCACAACTACAGTATGTTTTGGATTGGATTAAAATCATAATTTACGATGTGTGATTCGAAGTTCAAAAAATGTAATTGTATTAGGTTGTTTGTGATATTGTTTTGATATAAAGGATTAAATACACATGCATAGGCAAAATGTGAAAGATAACCCTTCATATTGGTTGCACACTGTATACTAAGTTTGATATGTCTGTTTTCCAGTGAAGGCTCGTTTGACTGATTTATCCGTAAACAATGCATCCTTAATCTAATTTAGATTGAATCCATGGCTTACATTAATTTAATAAATTTTATAAAACTGCGCTATTTCACCCACAGTCGGTACTAGATACAAATCGTAAAACATTAAATATCTTAAGTTACTTTTTTTAAAAGCATTTATGTGGAATGAGAAGAATGATAAAATTAAACTCACAATTATAAGTAATCAATACGAAGAAGGAGATCGTTGTGCATTGGAAATGTCTTGGATCGATAAATCATTTGAACCACTGAATGTACCTATACTTAACTTTACTTCTTAGTTCAATACACTGTACCTAATGAAAACCAGATTTGGAAGTCCTGACAGGGAAGCTATATGCCTTGTGGAATGATGTAATTTGTCAGAACCCAAATCAATTAATACTGATGTGTGTGATACAAATGCTACATTTAGTCAATCCATATGATCCAATCCATTCACAAAGATACATGGTAATATGTGCTCTCAGAGCTAATAATGTGAAATTATTTTTGTATTAATGATTTTATATCATCGGATAATTAAAAAAAAAAACTGTGAAAAACGTATGAATTTTTAGATATTAATAATGTTAATATTAAGTGTGTAGAATACTGTACAATATCATTAGTGTTTTTCTAAATAATTGGAAACAAATTATTATGGCTGAAACTATGAAGCATGACAGAATATGCAACGCAATAGCTGATAAAGCGAACACAGAAAATAAACATTGAAAATATTTGTAATAAAGTATTTATTCACATGATTCCACTAGAGCCTATTAAGTGCCATAAAAAATGAACGAACGACTTAAAAACTATTGTAGACAATTGTCATGACATTTACACAATGTCATTATGCATAACTAAATATACAAAACTAAAACACTTTCAACTTAAACTATTGCACATAATTTTGCCTTGTAATACTTAACTATATAAATGTGGACTTATCGAATTATGTATGGAATCTAAGAAAAATGTGCTACATCTATCTTGGAATTGTAAATTAGTTGAACAATGTTGTTTTATATTAAACACTTTTTTAAAGATTGGTGTTATTACTCTTTCATTGAATGCAAGGAAGATATATCTTGCCATATCAAAGAAATACTTTGAGAATCAAAATACAGTAAATGATATTTTGTTAATTTCAAACTATATTCATCTTATGTAACAGTATAACAGTATACAACAATTAATTCCCAAATATGTGGTCCATGTTGATGAACATACAAACAACAGCCACTTATTATTATAAAATGCAATATATTTTTCTAGAGAAAATGGAGTGTATATATGCAAAATGTATTCAATAGTAAGTAGTGATGCTTAAAATTGGAAATAGATTACCCAATCAAGCAATATTATTTTCAAACTGAATGTCCTGTCGTTAAGAGTGTTAATATAAAGGAAGTCACAGTACACTTTACCCGAAAAGACACATTTCATAGAGAACACCCTTTGCATAGTGTGATATCTAACTATATATTTGGTAGCTTTTATTTAAAGCGCAATAGGGATAGATGATCAACAAAATCACCAAACCAAGAATTAATTAGTGGAACGTCAAATTAAAGGATCGGGTAGATTATTTAAATTTATCTCGAGAAGCCCATTTTTGCACTCTAGTTCATACGAATAATGGCCATGATGGACATGATAAGAAACTGATTGTAAACATATTATATTGACGAGGGTGATATTTAGTACGATGCTTCAATGTGACAGTTTACTGCAAGACCTACAACAATTATCATTGATTATTTAGGAAAACATGATAAAACAAACAAGAGTCAAACGAGGACAGAGATAAACTGGAATGATGTACTTCGTCAACTAACAACCCCCAGCTGCAATTATTAATACTTCATTCACTAATCCCAAGAAATGCAGTGTTATGTAAAGCTTAACATTGTTTTAAACTTATTTTTGAATATCTTTAATTGTATGTATATATTATGTTGAGATTGATCATCTTATTATCAAATATTTATTTGAGAAATAAATCATGGAAGTCAGTTAAGTTTTAGCATGGGCTGGGGGATATTAAGTTTAATCCCGAGCTGCAGCAAGGAAAAAAATGTACTAATATCCTAATAACTTATCAAATTTTACGACGGGAAAGTCAGTCACATGTACTTTTAGGACGGGAAGGTCAGTCGTATTGATGGAGCATCCGTAACAATAATATTGTGTTTGCATGTTTTAATTGCACGTAGCATTTTATTATTTTTGGCTATATTGATTATGTTCAGTGAATATAGATTTTTAAAACGCTAACAACCATGTAAATAATTGTATTTTGCGATTTCATCAATGATTACAATCCTATGCACTAACCAATATACATGTATCTATATTTATATTTATATGACTGATAAATGTGTTATTGTTTAAGATTAAATGAAAGAAAATTATCAGTAGTTAAATAGGTAAAATGTTGAGTTGAAACGTATACTAGTGAAAATGCAAAAAAAAAGAACAATCTAATAAAACAGCTCCATAATCCAATCGCAAATCGTAGAAACAGGAAAAAATATACACCCCCTACACACATATACATGACCATTCAGGGGGCCCGGGTGGCTCAATGAGTTAGGTCGCTGGATTTAACAACTCATACAAGCCTATCACCAATACGGCGTGGGTTCGCGCCCGGCTTTGTAAATTACAAAAAAGGGTGCACTCGACTCGCAACCGCAAGTGATAAAGCTTACCAGTTGCTTGCCCATGGTCGGTGGTTCTCTCCGGGTACTCCGGCTTCCTCCACCACTAAAACTGGTCGCCATGATATAGCTGAAATATTGTTGAAAGTGGCGTTAAACACCAAAAAATCAATCAATCAATCAATCAATCATGACCATTCATTTTCATTGGTTGGTACCGACACTTCAATAAAGCTTGTCGTGGATAAACTGGTTCCCTAGACCAACGCTTCCCTTTTGATGGCGTGATGCGATCATACAACTTACAGCTGTAGCATTATAGCCTTCTTTGTACACCACTGTTTTTACATTTTACATTTCTTAATCACGAGACTTAATTAACTGTTCAGGTTTGTTGGCATTTAACATTATTAGTTACCGTGTTGTACAAAATATGTATGCGACAAGTTTGCAGATACCAAATAGATAATCGTCAGCCATTGATCTACACAACACTACGCAGAAAACTTAAATGTGTCCATACAAATCTCATGTGTACAGGAAGTGTACATACTTTCGTAATTATTTTAATGGAATCATTTGTGTGGTTTTCATGTGATATATCACCTACTCTTAGTTCACACATACTGTCACAGACATATTGAGTACAGCACTCTCTAATACACATTCCAGGTTTACTAATTTGAATAATAATTGCTTAATGTTGTAAAAATTAAATTACGCTGTTTGCTAAAAGGATATAAAGACAATAGGTGGCATGGACCATCATAATTCAGAGAAATATTAGCGGTTACAGAGTTATCTAATGCCCCGATCGGTTCATAGAAGGGAGATAAATGCAATGCTATGGAAATTGTCATAGTTCAGTTACTACTTTTGTGGCGGAAATTGGAGTACCCAGAGAAAATCACAAACCTGTCGCAAGTCACTGACAAACATTATCAGATAATGTTTTATCGAGTACACCTCGCCATGAATGGGGTTCAAACTCAAAACTTAAGTGGTGATAAGCAACGACTGCACAGGTAGATGTAAATTCAACTACCATATGACCACGAAGGCTCAACATCAGTTAAGATGAAAGGTAACTGTTTTGTTGATATTGGTGGAATTTATGATTATCACTGTTTATAAACTTTCTTTTCATATCAATCAATGAAAATAATTGGTTTGCTGAAAGTAAGTTTTTTTAACGTGTCACAAGAATCCATATGAATATGCATACCTTGCGAATGTGAAAAGTTGGACCATACCGAGCAAATTTGGTTGAATGATTGATTGATTGTTGTTTTAATGTCAAGTAAGCAGTATTTCAGCTATATGCATATTTTTTTTTATTTTCATGATCAGAATTAAGTTTACAATCAATAATTGATGGTTGAAAGGTGGCATTTGGATAATGGCGTGAAGGAAAAAAGAAGTAGATGACTACGAAAAGAAAGATAAAACAGTAATGGTCAACAATTCCATCAATACTAATCGCCACTCAATTTACACAAAGGGGGGCAACATCATCTGATGTTGGAAATGCAGTTCATGGCTTGGGACAGGATAAATGGATAGGGTAAGAAAAAATGCATTACAAGCGGCTACCAATGACCACTACAAACAATTGATGCTTGTTGCTGTGAATATGACATAATCCATACAAAAGGAACTTGTTTATGCTCAAACACATGGAAAAGTTAACATAATCTAATTAAGAAATGAATCATAGAAGCCATAATGTGTTTTGAGTTTTAACATGGGTTGGTGGATATTAATATTTGTTTACTAATTTACTAATATCCGCCAACCCAGGTTAAAACTCAAAACACATTCTGGTTTCCATGATTTATTTCGATTCTAATGTGTCTAAGAGTACACATCCGGTAGTATACTTTGATTGGAAGATGGCTATATCTATTTACGTTTGCGGAATATGTCGCACACAATTTATACTGCCAAATTCGAGCAAACAATAATATATCAACATGTACATTTACGACGGAAAAGTCAGTCACATGCACATGCATGTGCTAATGAGATTATACCCAATCGATACATCGCTCGTTTGTTCACAAAGCGAAAGAAGGACGTCATATTAGCATTACAATTCGGTTCTTGTTCGATTTTTTTATATATATACTAAACCTTGGTATACAAAAAAGTATCCAACAAACATCACATTTTAATTACACTATCTTGACAGAATTATATCAACTCTTGAAAATTACCCTATTGATTCATTTAAAAACACACTTTCTCTTTTAAAATATTTTTTTGGATTTTCATCAAACTTATGACACTAATAGGAATATTTTCTGTATTTTTTTAATAGAAATAATACAATACATTATTTTGCAAATAATGGCTTTCAAGTATTAAAACAAACAATAGCTATTGCCATCACTTAGCAACCATCTTCGTCCATAAACATTTCAAACTATTATTTTACTAACCACAAGCCCAATTAGAACCAAACATCGTAGGAATATTACTTGGGTGATTCTCAATATTACATGTTTTTCATTTGATTCAGACCCAAAATGAAGCTAATCTATTGGAAAGTGTTCAGGTTGATGCAGGCAGGATAATTACAGGATTGAGAGGAAATTTATTTAGATCTAATTTATATAGTGTACTTGCCTAGGGACGGACCCCTTTATAAATGAAGAGAGAAACAAAAGTTGATTTTACTCTATAAAATAATAAATGGTTTAACTCCGGACTATATGTATGACATGATCCAACCATGTACAGAAAATATTCACGATTATAATCTATGACAACAAATATCGGGGGACAATTGTATACTACCCTTTTGTAATACTGTCTTATATAGCAACAGTTTCATCACTAGTACGTTACGACTCTGGAATAGTCTGCCTGCCTCAACAAAGTCAATTCCTCTTAATATATTTAATACACGACTGAACTCTGGTACAAAAGACTCGCCTAAATATTTTCATATAGGTGACAGAAAAGAAAATATCATACACTGTCAGATGAGAAATGATGCTAGCAATCTAAATCTACTTTGCAGCAGCATCACTTATCTGACAGACCATCTTGCTCACATTGCAATGATCTCTGTGAAAGCCCCTCACATTATTTTATGCACTGCCCTTTATATAATATTCATAGGCAACAACTTGTTGATTCCTTTAATGAGCTTAGCATATGTTACTATTCAAACCGTTCTTTGTGGAAGTGAAACCTCTGATTATAATCAGAATGTAAAACTTTTTCGTGCAGTACATTCCTTTATTAAGCGGAGCAAACGATTTGAATAATAATATAGTAATATAAATTTTAAAATGTTTAAACATTTTAAACTATGACAGTATTTTCACATATGATGGACCCAGACTACAAATAGCATTACTTTACCTCTCACATGACTAAATTAACTTATTGATATTCTATTTATAATTTATTTTATTTTATAAATATATACATGTATATAAAATGTCATCAATCTCATATTTACACTATGATTACCTACTGAATGCTAATATTTTTTTTTCTGAAATGAATTTAGTATTTCAATTAGATTGAGAGGTAATAAATCTAGCAACATCGTACACTGGTGACACTTTTAGATAGAAACTAAGTGTATTTAAAAAAAAATAAAAAATAGTAGATCTCATATCAGCCAAATTGTCGATAAAATCTAATCAATGCTAATTACTTATCAATAACTGAATATATGAAATTTCTGAATGCTCGTGTTATTTCCCTTAGAGTATGAAATTATATATTGTGCATTGTAAATATTTACTGCATGCATTGTGTTGATGTTGCCTTGTGTATGGAGTGGATTCATATAGGCTATTGCCTGCTATCGAATCAATTTAATTTATTTATGAATATAATATGTTTAAACTAAATTAAATGTGTCTTCTATTGTTATTATCCAAAAAGCAGTACAAACAAATGAGTAGAGAGGGCCTACACATGTAAGAAATAGAGGCTACGTTAACGTTGTTGTTTAGATATTTCAGCAGATAAACAATACACATTAATATGTGAATAAGGGAGCTTTTAAAGCACATCTGTAAAACATGGATTTAAATAAAATTTTTAAAACGCTGATTATTAAATGGAAATGAAAGCGACGAGTGTATTACATGACGTTTACTGTGACGTAACTTATCCGGAAAATTTACACGTCTGCAATCGATATTACAAAAACCCTACGCACTTGAAGTGTTTTAAAATAACAATTTTTTAGCATTTGTTTATTTAATTTTAGAAAATGCAATAGAACAACGGCATCCAGAAGACTGATGTTGGAACAATTTAAACAGTCAACAGACTTGATCATTAAATACGATATTTTCATATGGCAAGGAATACAGGGATTGAACGGAGCAACATCAGTCCCATAGAAATTACAAAAAGGGGGTGTCTTGCATATTTGGCATTTCAATCTATTCGCATATTAAATGAAATTCAACACTTTGCCACACATTTTTCTTGAGGAATAGGATATCCCCAATCCGCGGGTTCCTTCATTACTTGTATTGATCATCGTTATGCCGTTGTTCTGTTCGGCTTTAGTGGTCACCATGCTACTTTCTCTTTAATGTGATCACGTGATCTCTGTGATTGATTCCTAATATTTTTGTTTTTCATTTTGAGTAGATCATATATAATTGTATTGGTTTATGGCTTAAATGAGTAAAATTAATGCATGTTCGCATGTATTGAACCAAAAAGTGTGATTTTCATTTAATCAACAGCCTTAACATGACTGTATGAATACAACACTGAGGACCAAGCCAGTGGAGAGTCGATCCGATTACAAAAGGGTGCATATATTTAAAATCTTTTTATTTTGAATATTTTCTAGTTTTTAGTGTATTGAGGGCAAATATAGAATGTATGTGGCTCGGCACGAAACGGTTCGAAAGACTCGTTAAAAGTCCGTCTTTCCCCCGTTTCTAAGCCTCCCCACCTAACTTTACCGTCAATACACCAATATTGTATATAAATACCAACATTATTGTAGTACACTAAATAATCTGAAAACAATGAGTTAATATTTGAAATTATAGAGAAGAGACAACATAACATGGCTATAATACATTTAAAACCAGGTAATAGTTTATCCAGATTTGTTTGTATCAAAAAGTACACATAGCATAAAGTTTCCCCTTTTTGTAAATGTTTCGGTTATAGGTCTACTTGATCAAAGCTGCTAGGGAAAATATGGACTTCATTCCTGGGACATTTCATATATTTATGCACGACCGTGATAATAAACAATCATTACAATGCTAGTTTTGCTTCCTTACATATTCATAATTTATACGATAAATACTAAAGATAACTGTCTTTCGACTTTGATTTCTTTTAAATTCCGTCTGCCTGTTATTCTTCCAAGGAACACTGTTGCCACAGATGTATAATAGTTTGATATATATTTGACATTTCTTAGCATTGTTCTAGTTAGGGTTGCATACATTTGAAACAGGGAAAAAAAAACTTAACTACAACTTGGGGTACTTTTTTGTATTTGTCTATGTTGAAAATAGCGACTGTCAAGTGAACATCAATGTTAGTAGACTTTTCGAAATACTGCCTTCCACAAAACAATGATTTATGAAAGCCTTAGTTCGCATTATATTTTTAAAATAATGTTGCTCATATTAAGATCTGCTACAAGACTTCCATGTATTATTTCTTGTATGTTTTGGTTATTAAGCTCCTTAACTTTGTCTTAAAGAAAAATAGGTGTAATTCTGTTTCTGTTCATATGATTAGTATTCAAACTAAGTTGATCAGGCACACGCCCCATTTATTATTGTTCCTTCTGTATTCTCTAACGTTTATTAACATTTACTATATTATTATATATTTATTATTGTTATTACCTCATCCTTGTTGTCTCCTGAACTGTTATTCTTGTCTCTCTACAAAATCAATGATTTTTAATTACATGTAAATACCATATTGTATCAAATTAGTTTGATGAAAAGGTATAACAGTCTTCACGTTTAACTTTTTGTAGCACATGTCAAGGGGTCCCGTAGTTATTGATGTGCATATTGGTGTGACCCCATCGTTGTTCGAATGCATAACCAATCACACCCGAGGCGAGCACGCTAACCATTACGCCATTGATGGGGTGATGAGACCTCAATGTTTGAGCTTTCTTTTGTAGCCGATTTTGTTTCACAATATTTGTTTACAATTATGATAGTTTAAACACGTGTTCCCTGGTTTTTGTTTTATTTTGTATTTATTTATTGGTTTTTGTTCTTCGTGTCTTTTTGTTTTTTTTTGTTTTTTTTTTTTTTGCCAGGAAAGTTATCATTCACTCGTCTGTTTATACGTTTTCTTGATTGAATTTAGAACTGCTATGATAATGCGGTATTTGGTTTTCATTTTGTTACTTAATATGTAAAATGCAAATTGATATATCACCTTCTAAAGGATTATTTTCGTGACAAAGAATCAATAAATTTAAGAGATAAGAAATTCGAGACCGTAGATAGGTAATCACAGGTAGAGAATTGTATCGTTACTTAATCAAACAGAACTAAATTGTCATTCATTGATATCAGTACTTTTCCATTTAAATAATATTGTCAAACAAATCGTCAAATAGTGTTAGTATTTTATTTCAAATACTAACTACGAGTTTAAAGAAAATTAAAGTTTTTTTTCTTGAGTATGTCAAGATTAATAAGATATGGTAGAAAGGTACATATAATATGGAAGCATATTGTACTAGTTCGTATTTTATTGACCACCACAATTTTACGAAACGCGTCAAATAAGAGTCTTCAATACAATATGGACACAACAGATGCCGTCATGATCGTATGATAGTTGGATATAGAAGCATATGTATGAATGTCTAAAACCACTGAAGTTGTGAGTTGAAATCCCGCTCATGGCGTGGTATATTCGATACAATTGTATGTGGTAGGGTTTTCTTCTGGTAGTCCGGTTTGCTCCAGGAATAACATTTGCCATCACGATATAGTTGACATATTGTTGAGAATGGTGCTAAGAAATATAGCCATCACCCTATACCTATCACCCTATACCGGACAGATACAATAGTTGTCCATGTTGTATATAACACTGCATAATAATCGATATATTATCATACAGACGAAATAATTCTAAGTTTATTTTTAATCAACAGATTTAGATAATCCTGATATAATTAAATAGAAATGACTGTGAGGCAGGAACTTCTTACCATTCCGGAGCATCTGAGTTCACTCCAGCTTGTTAGTGTGATGCGTGTTACTAGTTATTTTCATTTGTTTTCTATGTAGTGCTTTGTATATCATTATTTGTCCTTTTGCGTTTGACCATTATCTACTGTTTCTAATTACACCTTTGTATCGTCAATTTTGTTTAATAGACTACATATATATTTTTAAAGTATATAAGCAAGAAGGCAAGGGTTATGACCAAGTGGATACCATACACATGTGTAATTTAGAAGGATACAATAACCGGTTGACGTCAAGTCTACAACCCAGGGGGTGTTTTCCGATTTTGTTTTCATTCTGGTTCCGTAATTGTATTTTCTATAGCGGAAATTACTTAGGTCTCTTCTATGAAGCAAATCATTCAAGTTTAAACATCATACACTAATTTTTCAGACGCAACATTTTAGATATATTAATGGCTAGTACAAGTTAAGTAATAAAAAAAAACATCAGTAAGAAAAGGGTCATCGCGAGTATGAATATATGGGATGATGTTTCGATTGTTACATGGTAAATGGAAGGTGGTGAATTATTAAACACTGTTTTCTTGTACCGGGCCCACCACGACTACTGCTAATAAGTTGTTAAATATAAAATCCAATTTGGAGCTCCTACAAGCTGTCATTTACTTGTTATAGTAACCAGACTTGCATTGATTCGTCCCTCAATACTAATTGAGTCCAACTTTAATCGAGTGCACCCCTCACCCCTGTCATATTTTTCACCACGGTGTTTCCTGCGAGTAAAACAAATCGCTATGGAGAACTGAATGAAAAATAAAATTAGACTTTATCATGCAATGATCCTTGTGAAAGAATGATGATAAAAATACAATGTTGCTCGTTTCTTTTTATCGAATATGTTGATATAAAATGAAACTACTTACTGGAAGGTTAAATTTCCAAACAATTGGTCTACATCAGAAAGGTTAACATGCTTCCTATTGTATGTTGCTGATGGCAAATTTGTAACGTAAATTGACTTCAAGTTTTCTATGTCAGATTTGATTTTCTTCATCTTGTGAAATAAGGCAACTTCATCACATTGTTTTATCATATCCTCATAAATCTGTTGATGTCTGGTGACTTCTCCCAACAAATCTGTACAATCTTTACTTGCCTTCGATAAAGACTGCAGTTCAATGCGTTCTCTTTCCCTTAGGGCTTTGGTAAGAGCATCTACCTTTTTATCCACCATTGCTTTGATGATATTTCCTTGCTCAATAATGCCTTTTACGGTCGCTTCCACCTCTGTTGTATACGTTTTCGCTTTTCCTTCAATTAAGTTAGCACTTGGACAAATATTGTAGACCAAGGAATCCAAATATTTTGATATTTCTGTTTGCATTTTGTTATTTGAATCCTTAATATCCACTAAGTATGAATCCTTAATATCCACTAAGTAATGTTGTTGGTGTGCCTTAGTGACACATAATCTGCAAATAAGTTGATTGCAATCTTCACAAAGGTAAATGAAATCTTCATTATGGTCTTTGCATCCTCCTGCTTTCGTCTCCGTGTTGATATTAGGTCCACTCATAAAAGTATGGTTTCTGCTAATTTTCGATCTTAAATGAGACATCTTACAGTCATCACAGAAGACCTGATCGCACTGGGTACAATAATGTAGCTGCCTGTGCCATTTTGCTGTGTCTAGTTCTTTACAACACAAACGTTCAATAATACCCACAATCAGATCAAGTGTAACACGTAGCAATAACAACTATAGTTTTGTTCTAAATTAAATGTCATATGATAGATAGATATGTTAATTGATAATGTTTCAACTGAATACATACGTGATATTTGGCTTTTAAGTATAATATACAGATACACTTGTACCTATAAGATCAAATATATGTTATCATTTATATGTGTATGTTTAAAAACCTTGTCAAGTGGGACGAAACTTATATTGTGTAATCATATTGTATATACAATAAATATCACTAAACTAATTTTAAAAACATACCTTAGTTTAAACATATTTTATTCATACAACAAATATATATAAACAGATCAACAACAATTACAATAGGAATCAGAAATAATCAAATGCTTGTTTTTGTTCAGCTCAGTTTTCTATCTTAATATGTTTCTAATAGTTTATTCGTATGAAAATCAACTCGTTTTGAAAAAAAAACCCTATATGATGTGTATTTTCAGTATATTTTTACGTTAATTGGAATCATTCACGTCAGTATGTGGTCTGCTGTACAAATAATGGGAACCACATGCTCACTAACTTGGCGAGCCTATAACGATTTGGTGTTCAAGTACTACAACTGTCACCATCAATTATATATACATTGTATATATGACATTTAGTACATGACAATATAAGTTTACTTGCCACTACAGGGGGGCAGGATATTAAATGCCAACACAGGACCAAAGGATTATCAACGATCTACTAAAGCATTACACAGAAAACTAAAGATTAAGCAACGCGATCCCCACTAAATACTGGAGTTGAACTCAGGTGCGAAGGAAGTGAAAGTATGTTCTGTTGCACTTCTGGCACTCGTCCTCTTAGTCTTGTTACACACCCATGGTAATTCATCAATGGTGACAGGTCCATATTTTAATTACGACAAACGGAACATATCCATTGGTCATTCATGAAACAGATTCTCCATAGCGGATAACGATGTAATGGTGGTGATCGTCAAACTTTAGAAGATATCTGGTATAATCCTTGTTAGCAGAAACCTCCATCAAGGAAATGCTGACAGGCATTACAAGCTCTGGAAAATCGGATCATGCGAGTGATATGTACATACTCCGTATGTAGTTGCTCCTAGAATGCTGACATGCATGTATGTAAAGTTCCCAGTTGGAAGATTAAGAACATCTGTTTGTCGTAATGTTGCGTTCTTAAAATTGGTTGGCTCGGAATGAGGATAATATGTGTCCGTAACGCGTGTGATGTCCAGCCGTCGACTGTTGTGTGAGTTAGCTCTATAAAATCCAACAAATAGCGTTGATCTACTATGAATCGGATATCATTTTCATATCAATGACATATAGCTTTTAGATAACTTCACGCCATGATATAACAGGAAACTTGCTCACCTCTCAATAAACAACAATAACTCACACACTAACTCCTAATAATCTACATCACGAAAATGGGCAGTCAATGTCATGAAAACAAATATTAAACAATAGACATAGTCACATGAAATTGCAACATATTTACAAATATTTTGTCGAGAAAACAAACGTATATATTTGCACCTGCTTTCTTCTCCGTGTTAATATTAGGTCCGCTCATAAAAGTATGGTTTCTGCTAATTTTCGATCTTAGATGAGACATCTTACAGTCATCACAGAAGACCCGATCGCACTGGGTTTAATACTGTAGACCCGGAGCACGCATACAAATTTCACAAATTTTATGAGCTGCCTGTGCCATTTTGTTGTCCTTCGTGCTTACGGATTTGTAATCTACAATTATATAAAGGGTAACACGTAGCAATAACAATTCTATTTTTGTTCTAAATTAAATGTCATATGATAGATAGATATGTTAATTGATCATATTTCAACTAAATACATACGTGATATTTGGCTTTTAAGTATAACATACAGATACACTTGTACCTATAAGATCAATAATATTTTATCATTTATATGTGCATGTTTAAAAACCATGTCAAGTTGGACGAAACGTACATTGTGTAATCATATGTTATATGCAATAAATATCACTAAAATAAATTTAAAAACTTACCTTAGTTTAAACATGTTTTATTCATGTATAAACAGATCAACAACAATTGTACAATAGGATTCAGAAATAAGCAAATGTTTGCTTTTGTTAAGCTCAGTTCTCTCTCTTAATATGCTTGTAATAGTTTATTCGTATGAGAATCAACTCGTTTTGAAAAAAAGAAAGAACCTATATAATATATATTTTCAGTATCATTTTACGTAATTGGAATTATTCACGTTATTAAGTGGTTTGCTGTACAATGGAAATGCTGACAGGCATTACAAGCTCTGGAAAATCGGATCATGCGAGTGATATGTACATACTCCGTATGCAGTTGCTTTTAGAATGCTGACATGCATGAATGTAAAGTTCCCAGTTGGAAGATTAAGATCATCTGTTTTGTCGTAAGGTTGCGTTCTTAAAATTGGTTGGCTCGGAATGAGGATAATATGTGTCCGTAACGCGTGTGATGTCCAGTCGGTCGACTGTTGTGCGAGTTAGCTCTATAAAATCCAACTAACAGCGTTGATCTACTATAAATCGGATATCATTGTCATATCAATGACATATAACTTTTAGATAACTTCACGCCATGATATAACAGGAAACTTGCTCACCTCTCAATAAACAACAATAACTCACACACTCACTCCCAATAATCCACATCCCGAAAATGTGCAGTCAATGTCATAAAAACAAATATTAAACAATAGTCAGTAAAATAGCTCATCAGAGCTCATGTTTTGCTTGTTAACTGTACATATATGCCGACTTTAAATAAAATTTACTTTACTTAAAACATAGCCACATGAAATTGCAACATATTTAAACATATTTTGTCAAGAAAACAAAACGTACAGATTTGTACTTAAAGATATGCATATATACGTGCCGGATTTGCCATTGTGCTTAAGTGTGCCAGGCGGCCTAATCTTCCTGCCAAAGGAAATTGTACGATGGATTTTTGCTTATGTGGTGCAATTTTAAATATGAATGCGTTCTGTTTCGGAGCGATTCCAGACATAGTGATAGAGTTGATAGCCTATTAGAGTGTGCCACAAAACAGCCAGTCATGACAGTGGCTCGGTGGCATAGAAACCAAATTATTAGGGGCCTCTGGTTATTGGCAAGAAAATAGTTGAAGATGGATTCCTGCTTACGTGGTGCAATTTTAAATTTGACGGCGTTCTGTTCAATTAATTTGGACACTTATAGAAGAATGTAGTAACATAGCATGGCTATTGATAGAAATTTACTTTTAGAACTTTATTCTTCAAGTCCTTGCATATGTAGAGAAGCTTCAATCTAATGAGAAGAAAAACTAACGTTACTTTTGCAGCAAATCCCGAAATTTGTTATCAAGATTTTTTTCAAACTTGAAACAAAATAACAAAAAAGTACAGGGGTAGTTATTCGTTTTTTGATACAAATGTGAAACCTAAATAAGTAATTTGGTCATTATCTGATATATGCAACCTTTGAAAGTATAAAAGTAAACTTGGGGAAAATAATAATAAAATAAAGTGTAAATAAGAATAATGGATGAGGAAATATTTGGTGAGGAGTGGAAACACCTATCCAAATGCAAGATCTTGCCCAAATGGAAGACAACAGAGAGACATTAAGATGAGTTGCCTTGGGTCTGTGGTTTATGTGTTCACCCGTAAATCGATCATGATAAAGTGGCCTGAACTTTTGACACTCGTGTGTACCGGCCTTTAAGATACTGTTACATCTTGACAACTGAATCGGTGCTTCATATACCTTTTGATTATTATCAATCTGTGCACAACTCTGGTAAAATATATTTGCAACACCACCACAGTTATTATACACATACATACATACACACGATATACCTTTTTTTTCTGAATAAGAGTACATTTATGAAGGCATTATTTTAAGTTTTTGTTATCCATATTAAAGCTATTCGTCCTTGTTGATATTAAGGGTTCTACATGTTAACAACAGTCTAATTACATAATTAATTGACACTGACATAGCAAACTGTCATATTGTTAGTAACACCTACTAGGCCAACACGACTCCCTTCCTCCTGCGAGCAGAAAACACCACTGTCTTAATACACTCTGTCCTTGCAAACAAGCTCTCACTCATGCTCAAGGTTACACGCAAGGTTGATAGTGATACCTGTCTTGGTATCTTGCTTGATGTATTCTGAGTCTCAATACTAATCATTACATTTTTGTTTTTGTTGCCAGCAATATGGCGTACGATTATTTTATTATTTTTATTATGTTATTGTTACTGTATGTTAAAACGGTTTATTATGAGTAATTTACTAGTGTGCATAAATGATCAATCTAATTGAGTTGTTAAATACAGGTTTATTTTCATTAAATTAGTCTTACTCCAAATAAAGCATATACATTTACTCTTTCTATAATACTATTCCTAAAACTATTTATCAGTAAAAAATAAAATAAGCTCTTTTTTATCAAATTTATATGGTGGTCCACCAAATGCAAATTAAGAGTAAGAGGGGTCCATGGAGGAAATAGGTTGGGAACCACTGCGTTAAATGGTGTTTAGATTTCATTACATGATGTTGACTGTAATGACTGCCCTGTCTGTTATCTTTTTATCAAGTGTGACTGTTTCATTATATGACATGTGCAAGACAGTGTTGGGAGGGTTGGTGCTATGGGTAATATATAATAGCTTCTAGTTTGTTGAAGACCCAGTGTACATGTCTGATCAAATATAACGTAATATTATAACTATTCCTAATTTTCCGGAGCGTGTATGTCTGACTGCCTGTGTAGGCCGGCGGCATCTACCTCCTTCAGGTCCCAAGTAAGGGGCCTCATAACTTAACCACCACAGGGCCTCATATGTCCTAAATCCGGCACTGCATACACTGTAATACAACCGGGCTAATATTTATATTGTAGATGCTTTAGTAAGTACTACATTGTATATATGAAGGTCAATTCATTGGTGAACCCCATTTATCAAAGCTAAAAGTTAAATTATATTTAAAGTTGTTTATAAATAACATTCTCGTTAAAGGTGGTGATGTTTATTGATTTACAAAATGGAGCAAGTCTTACATCAAGGGTTCTATAACATAAAATTGTATAGAAGTTTTTATGAAACATAATATGTAAGTTAATTATCATAATTAAAATCTAAAGTTTGTGTTCATATATTAAATAAAGACACGAGCTCGTAATGTCCTTTCAATATCGTACTTCAATCTTTTAAATTCTTTGCATAACGTTGAAGTCAATGTTAAAATACAAAACAATAGTTATCGTTATAATCACGTACCTGATATTGTAAGCTTATCTACCATGTCATTGTAAACAGTACAGAATGGCATAACATAAGACATTTATAAACAGTGATTACAGCTAATAAAGAATATTGTTGATATTTTTATAAGACGGAATACACAGAAACTGTACGTTAATAGAGGTGACATAATTCATCAGATGATAGGACATATTTGTATTGATGTAAAATTTTAAAATATAATTTGTATGAAGTACTGGCTTTAAGCCATACAACTACAAATAATGATAGCATATCATACGTGTCAGTTTATATAATATACAAGGGACAAATACCATTTATGATAATTTAAAATTACTATCAAGTCATAATCCTGCTTGATAAATCCACACAAATAAAATATGCAATTAACATGAATAAATGAAAATCAAGAAAATACCACACCATCGGAAAAGTCAAAAAATCAATCAGTAATATCATACACAACCAATGCATGGAACACCACATGACACAAGTCATGATATCGTAACTTACAAACACAGCTTTAACATATTTTGTTTGATAATTGATAATAATTGGTTTTTATGCTAATAATTCCTCAATTTCCGATTTTTAGCCAAGCAAGAGGGGAGGAAAAATATAGTTCCCTCACTTTGTATGTTGAGGTGGGAGAGCAGGGCATCTGCCCCCATCCCGGTTCCTTCTATCGGTAGTTATACCGTACAAGTCAGAATCAAAGAACGAAAGGTCTAATATATCCATCAGAAAGATGTGCACAACTAATTGAGTGTTGGAAATCTTGTGATGGTCGATCAGCTTATGATGACGTCCACAAAAATTATGTAATGGATTACTATTGGTACCAACTGAGCACCTCTTTTGACCGACTTATTCGCATGATGCTTACTGCCTACAGTGACTTCTCGAGAAAAATAGAAATAAGCTACCCCGATCATTAAATTTACCTTTATTTTCATTTCCCGCTTTATAGATGATTTATCTTTACTAAACAATTATAAGTTTGGCAATTGTGTAGATCCAGAAAAAGGACAACAATGCGCACAACGATATACACAACATAGACATAAAACTGGTTTGAACCCAAACATTGCATGAGTGACCAGGTGAGACCCTATTTTGAATGAATATGTAGTTAGAACTGGTCACCAGTAAAATATCAATTGGAACGAATGAGCAACGGTTTATGATTCTGTTGTCTATAAATACAGTAAAGTTCCAGTTATAATTAACAAAGACATGAATTCCAGATGCTTGAAATAAGATTATTAGGTTATTCAAATAGAAAGAAAATATCCACGGAAGGAGCGATTTCTTGTACAGGTCCTAAACGAGTATGAAGTGGTGTTATTGAAATCAGGAATGTCAGTGACAACAAAATGAAGTAATGGGCAAGACAGACATGTTATAGTTATTAATTGGGTCATCTTTATAGGGATAATTCAACATTCTTTGTTTACAAATGTAGTAACTTTCTAGAGGCCCTTTGATGTAGTTCATCAAGCCCTGGTCTTAATCAGGCACTGTAACGAGTGTTCTAAAAATCTATCATTATAATTAAAACAGATTCAGAATACTGCTTTTAATATTAACATTATAGGTACATCTCCTGTTTACAACACAGGTCTTCTTATTCTGTATTGTTATTAAATGCAAATTATAACATAATTGTAGTTTATAGAAATGGTATCTTCCCCATTGTGCCCATTCAACCTGTGGGTATCCCTTGTCTCATGCAGTTTTTATTGGATTTTTAGGATGCGGATAATTCACAATTTTAAATCAGTTGGACCTTGAATATAATTTACGCTTACATGATCTTAAAATAATTCATATGTGTGTTTTTATACAGGGTATACGTATTCTACTTTATAAAACAGGTTATGCTAGTTCCCCTGTTTTCAGCTAATGTAATCTTTAGAATCTTTTGACACTGGGCATTTGTTTTTATCTGATGAAAAGAAACCTTTGACCATATAATTATTTGTTACACATATCAAACTGTTGCTCGATAAGCTAGGTTTGTCTAGTGATTCTAATGGTCACTCTTTCAGAATTGGAGTAGGTACATCTGCTCATGCACCTAGACTTAAGGATCATTTAATCCAACTTGATGTAGGTTGTCATCAGAATACTACAATAGATGTAGTTATACTTCACCAAAAGTAATTCAACAGGCTCAGAAAATGCTCGCGAAAACTAATAAAACTATTGAATAAATATTTTGTACTGGTAACAAAGGTTCCCTTCCCTTTAACTTGGGCGCTACAGCTGCTTAACATTATTTGCATCTATATTTGGCCGATGTCATGCTAATTTTACACGCTATCTTTTGTATATCATCCCCACTCAAGTTACAATCTTTTTAATTTTCTATGATAAAAGGGGGATAACTCTAAAACGTTTCAGTTTTCTAAATGTCAAACAGCTGTTAGTCTCCAGGCCCCCATTTCAAAAAAGGTTGTAAGTCGTAAAGTAGGTCGTACGACTGTCTTTACGATTTACGACCGTTTCTTAAACCTTACCGACTTTCGATATGCGACATTTTCGGTCGCAGAGTACCGACTGGGTCGGAACAGTCGGAAATCGTAAATTATTAAAAACAAACGTTGAATGTACATTATTGCAATGAGGAATTATGATATTCCTTCACTTCTGCAGGTTATCAGCTTGTAAATATCATACCCAAAATGAAATATATCTCCTTTAACGGTGTGTATAATTTTCAAATCGATTGACGTATTGCAATTTCCGCATAAGCCAAATTTACAATTCGGATATTGTCGTTGCTAAAAAGAAACTATTGGTAATACAAATCTTTCCAAATAAACAACAAAATTTTACTTAAAGAATCTACCACCTTTTCTCTGTATTGCAAGGAAATCTATCCGGATGAAAAACGCAGCCGCCACGAACACGATATAACTGAAATATTGTTGTTGAAACACCATCAAACAAACAAACAAGCATGAAAACGGCGCTCTATCAAACGTAATTATGAAATATTATACAAGGACAAATTTCAGTGACATGATACTTTTTGGCACGCATGCAACTCGCATGCAACGAAATGCATGTAGATTTCGACTGACCAAGAAAAACAAACACACGGAATTCGTGCTACTATGTTCAATTTTCAATTTCTTTCCAGTATGTGACATTAATATTACAAAAAGTCCAAGAATTCCAAATTCAAAGCGAAAGTAGATATTACATCAACTTTTAACGGGCTTAAGTTGGAACTATTTATAGACGTTATACATTTTATTCATGGAAAATACTGGGATGTGAAATAAATGTCCACGAGGAAACGATCTTCTCAAATGTATCGTGGTTACTCAAGGGTGTACGGGACAAACGAGTATTTTGAAAGTTTTTTTTTGGGGGGGGGGGCGCAACAAATATTTTACCTTCAAATATAGAGGACAACAACGTATTTTTCCATTGTTATCTCAAAAGCTTGGGCGCAACCGCCCCCAGTTGTTACTGGATAAGAATAGTAAGCGTCTAGTATATTCGTCTCCACTAGAAGTTACGAAAAGCGAATAACTATGTGTATTCACTAATTATTAAAATTGAGAGTTATGATCCAATATGGTGGTTTCAAAATTTGAAACCTATTGATATAGGATAATCTAAAAAATGTTTATATGATATAGTTATAGCTATTTGTTCAAGTCAACCTTTTGCAATATATTAAAAATCTATAATCAATTTTATTCAAAGAGCCATGTATATAAAAGCATTTGAAAAGTTTCATTTAAATCTGCTATGAAATGTCTTTCATAGATAAATCATAACCAAATATGACGTAAGTTATGATATTATAAGGTTAAATATATGACGGCTGAAGTGCGGCAAGTTGCTCCAACAAACGTCGTCGGACTAGAATTGTACAAAAATCACCAATGACAGTCATTGGAACATATTTGTATCATTGCTGGTGAGGGATGGAGTGAACTTTCTCTTTATTATTGTTGACTTTTCTGTCGTCAGCCTTATCAAAGCGGATATTTTCTCCGGGATCTTTATTCCATAGATCAGCTTTCATTGAGAAAGAAGTCTCCACTTTGAAACTGTCGTCTTCTACTTTCTTAAGGTGTCGCGAGATTTGTATCTACACAGAACAATACAATAACTATGCTTAATATTTTGTATCTACATAGACCAATACAATAACTATATTTAGTATTTAATATTTTGTTTGGACGAGTATATGAATTTTTCTGATAGGTGCGCGGCCCAGGTAAATTGATCGATTTTCGTACCTCCGCACAAAGAAGACGTTATAGCCACAAATCGTAAATCGGAAATCGTTAAAACATTCCGATACGTGTTGGGAAACAGTCGCCAACTTACTCGGTAAGAATTGAACTACAATAATATAAACGTCAATATACATATTTAAATATGTTGGTACTATTAAGAATACATATCATTGCGAGGAACAGTCAACTTTGATGACTTGCCTTATTCGATTCGCTACTAATTTTACACATTAGCTTTTGTATCGCACCCCCTCCCCCCCTCAAGTGACAACCGCACAGGTGGTGTAATAGTTAAAGTCCTCAGGTTAAGTACGGTTGATAGTGAGTTCGAGCCCAGGTCGATTCACACCAAAGACAAATTGGTATGTGTTGCTCTTCCACTAAGCACGTATTAAGGACAAATAACTTGTTGGCTCGGAATAATGATAATGTGTTCGCGCGGAATGACATGTCTACCCACGGAATGTTATTTCAGTGAGCTAGCACTATAAAAATCCAACTAAGCGTGTTGGTCTAGTACTGAGCGGACCTGATTATCATTTCATTGCAAATTAACTTGTTCTCGCCATGATATAGCTGAACAATTGCTGTGTTGGCGCTAATCAACAATCACTCGCTCTCTGTCCTCAAGAAGTTACATTATATTTATTTTATTTTATATGGTAAACGGGGGGTAACTCTAAAATATTTTAGTTTTCTAAATGTCAAACAACTGTTAGTCATATAGTATTATTATACCTCAGTTGTAATTTTCTATATACAAATCAGCTCGATAGTTTTACTATTTTTCCAGGCTTATGTCGAGAAGTTTACTTCACCTGTCAATAGTTTCCAACTATTTGACCTACATTGTCACATTTTTAGCATAATAAATGAGTGTACTTGGCGATGTAACCTTTGTGTTTATAAAGTAAGAACATGTAGATAGGTAATAGTTTATTCAGCATACAATAAGTATTCGAATACGCATGTACAATGTGAAACCGTCTTTGACAGTAGAAATGGCCCATATTATCGCTATTTATCACAGGTCATACATAATAGAGAAGGCAATAATTTGGCTATGTAATGTAGATTATATTCCTGCTACCAGTGGTTTGTGATACATGTATTTCTTCACTCTTGTAATGACGTCAAATGATAACCTGAGGGTCAATCATACATTAAATTAATGACCGTGAAACACAAATAAAACATTTAGAAGGCAAACTAGACAGAACAACATTATAAATTAAAAATAATAGTTTGAAGATATCAGGAATAATATGAAAGGCAAAATAAACCTTAGGAGATCTAAAATAAAATAGAAAAATTGTAGAAAAAACAACATCGATACACTTAGAACACACAAATAAATGGCCGTCACTTTCATGTTTGAAGGGTCGCAGTGCAATAATGGATAATATGAACTTATTTCAAGGACATGCTTTTTCAAACTAGGGAGAACAATTATCTAGTCAAAAGAATGGTTCCGTGACAAACCACTACACAACAAACACAAAAAAAAACAAAAAAAACAAAAAAAAACAAAAACAAACTACACCAGTAAGGGGGACGTCGTGATCATGATCCAACAATTGTTGGACTTAAAGCTACATACGTAACCAATAGATATCACCACATTGTGATGTCGAATCCCGCACATGGTCAGGTTTATTCGATACAACATTATGTGATAAAGTTTGCCAGTGATTTCGACAGGTCGGTGGTATTATCCGAATGTTCCGTTTTCCTCCACCAATAAAACTTATCGTCACCCACCATATAACTGAAATATTCAAGTGGCGTCAAACACCTTAATCCCAACCCTTCACCAGAAATGAAAGATAAATGTATTAGTCAAGCGAAGACAACACAGGAGCATGGGAAGAAAGGAAGACAAGATACAAACCTGGAGCAGTATCATAAACGACACAAGGAACGTATAGATTAGAAGTAAAACTGAAAAGGTCATAATACGTACTTGAGACGACTTTAAACAGTAAATAATAGTAAGAACAGTCAGGAAGCCAGTGACACAGGAGAGTTCACTTGACGTTTTTGGTCACGTGATTTTCGACGTAAATATTGACGCGAAGGACGTCTGAAGACGGCCTCAGAAATTTGTTGCTTTATAGCTTCAATTATGGTTATTTGTAATATTTTGTTGAAAGGATAATTTCTACGAACATTCGGGAACGTAAATGTTTAAATTTTGCATCTGTATTCTCACTTTCAAACAAATAATGACTCTCATAAAATGGACCTTCAAGATTTCTCGTCCCTGTTTGACAACAGAAAACATCTTTTGTTTAATTTATTATTGAATATGCCGGTAAATTTCTTACTTTTAATACACAATTGACTATCGTGGGTGACATATATCCAAAAAGTTACAAGGTTTATCATCGGGGACACGATTGTGTCAGTTATAATCAGCACCTGCCGAGATGAAAATTGCTACGAGGCGGCGTAAATGAATGGATTTTCGGATACTCTCGGGATTTTCCTTTTCAGTTGACTAACATTACTGTAGTTTTAAGAACTCGAACAGATATTTTTCAAGGCCGAGATGTAAATAATTATCTTTTAAACAAATATGGACAGAATGTACACAGATTGTGTTAAGAAAGTTTGTGGATAAGGTCAGAATTAAGTGAAAATTGCTTCCAAAGTGTTTTTGTCAAAATCATATCAATAAATTTTGTTTAAAAAAA
>MJUT01047220.1:106128-117151 GCA_002080005.1 Gigantidas platifrons
AAAAAAAACCCACCATATATCATTTCAGCTGCAAATTACAAAAATTCAGTTATTATATCTCTGATTTCACCTATTTCTGTTCACATAATCTTGTGACTGGTATATCCAAGTTTGGTTAAATATTGAATCCCATGTTTTCTTTAATCTTCTTTCCAAATTTGAAGAAAAATCCCATAACATTACAGATCCATTTAATTTCAGTTATTTCTTTTGACATAGCAGCTTGCATTGTAAGGGACCTCAAAGGCAATTTTTTTTGTAAGATTAGATAAATTTAGAATCATATCTCTTCTTTGCAAATTAAAAAAATCTGTTCAGACATTTGCAAAGTTAGTTTGGATTTTTTTTCAGTGGTTATCATGATATCCCATGAGGCTTCCAATCACTCTTATTAAAATTAGAAAAAATTCTACAGCAGATATCATGAGCTGGTTGACAGCACCCAGATGACAAATGATCTGAGGCTGTTTTAGATCCTTTTCCCTTCATCGGATATCCTACCATACTTCATGATTGACACACATAGGTGCATTGCAATAGGGAGGAATTGCTTACTCTTCTGGACCACCCGAGTGATTTTTTGTGTTATATCGGTTAGTTGTTGTTGGTTTGTTTCTGTGGTTTGGTTTGTATTTTGTCCTCGGCTATTGTTTATTAATAACCCCTTCGGTTGTAAACGTTTATTTGTTCCTCATAACAAAAGTTCCAATGGTACTTTTCTATTAGGTTGTATCATGATAAACATTCCTTTAGGAACAAATATTACAATAAAAGTTCCAGTGGACATAATATTCCATAATATGGCTACTTTTGGATCTTATATTATGGTGGAACTTATATTCCGTCATATGAGTTTTCTTTTTCCTTTTTTCCCGAGAGCGCATATTTGTCAGAAATAGTAATCAGAGTCCCTGTGGATGGATACACATGGGGTCATGCCACAATGTCTACAGGTAAATTTGAGCTAATTAGACATTTTTGTCCCAAAATGTCTACTCCCTGATTAAAAGTTATTCCCAAAATGTCTACAGGTAATTTTCTTATGTTACTCAAAATATTTCATGAGTTGCTGTATTAAGTACCATGATATAACTGTGCAATATGATAAAAAATACAATTTTCTTATATTGTTGGTAGTCTTATAAAATATTTCATGAGTTGCTGCATTAAGTACCATGATATAGCTGTGCAAAATGATGAAAAGTACAATTTTCTTATATTACATAAAATATTTCATGAGCTGCTGTATTAAGTACCATGATATAGCTGTGCAATGATGAAAATACACCAAATAGGCAGTATAATAGTACAATGAAAATAAAACATCACTGGTTACTTCAGTTTTATTACAAATATTTCTTATTCATATAGCTTTACATGTAATATTTAATTCAGAATTTATCGCATAAACATCTAATTTTATATGGAAATGTAATAAAAAAAAAATCAGAATAAGAAAAGTTGGTAGTACTATCCTGTCCTTATTAAAATATTTAAAACTTGACTTAAGATTTGTTATGAACTCAAAAACAAATTTAAAACATTTCTTGTACACTAAGCTTACATCTAATTAAAATAGACTGTGATTCTTATCTTTACATGATGATAAAATTAATAAGGATTTTGGAAATAAATTAAAAACATATAGATTATTTAAGAATAACATAAGTCTAGCACTCTATCTATCTAGAAAAAAATGATGAACAAAGAATTTTACTCTCAAAATTAAGAATGAGTAATCATAATTTAGAAATAGACAGAGGAGGGCTTCAGGCAAAAGAAAAAAATTGTAAATTATGTTTAAAGGAAGTTGAAGATGAAATTCACTTATTAAAATGTGAAACACTTCAAAATGTGAGAACACCATTTATTCATCTTATAAATAATAATAATTATAACTTTAAACATTTAGATATTACTTATTAGAGAACAATTTATATGGTTAATGTCCAATGAAGACAATTTCATCATAAATCAACTTTCAGATATGATACTAAAGTTACATTCATCTAGAAATGATATAATTCAAAATTAATAATAGTAATATTTTATGTTATACAGTATTAATAATAATAATTATATACTGTATCTGAGGTAGATATACAACTGTGGATGATACACTGTCTCTTAATCTATTACACTATACTTGTCAAAATTATTGATTACAAAATTCTATATTTACATGTAATAGTATTAGTATATCTTGTATGTTAAATCCAATCAATCATAATCATACCAATCAATGTAAATATTGTAATTTTCACGTACAAAGTAATCATACTGCCTGTCATGGGCATCTTTAATTGACAAATAAACATATTCTATTCTATTCTATTCATATATAATAAAATTAAAATCTGTTTAGACATTTTGGGAAAAACCTAATATTCTGCAGTAGACATTTTGGGGGAAAACAACAGTAGACATTTTGGGCATGGACTTATACACAGATAGGAGGTTGTATTTCTTTACAACTTCATAGTCATAGGTGAGGGGATACTAAAATATCATTATATTAACATCTAGGCAGCATATGAAAACAATCCTGTGGTAATTTGATTATTTAATTGTGAAACATTTAATACAATATTTCAAGGCAGCATTATAAAGCGTAAACTTTCAAATAGAGACTACAAAATGGATAAAATAAGGGGTCACGTTGGAAATCTCACATGGATTTGTGGTTTAAATTATGTTTATATCTTGGCATTTTTCCAACCTTCACATCTAAAATACTGGAATTGAAATGAATGAAATATTAAAATACATGAGAACAATCTACAAGTGTCATACTTGCAGATAAAAGCCTGAAACAAACAGAAATCTCGACATTTTTTTCCTTTGAAAATACACTGAAATGGTGACTGCCTTCGGAGGTCAAAATATAGTTTGTCGCTAAGAATGCTGGGATTTGATGTTTTGTATGGAATTCCTTACTAATTATAGAGTTTATTGTTACCATCTTTGATGTGATTGGCCAAGGGGGATGCGATTGTGTCAGTTAAATATAGAGAGTTTTTTTTCACCGCCATATTTTTAGGCGATGACATGCTTGAAAGAGGTCACTGGGAAAATACCGATTTTCACCGTTTTTCTACACGGAAAAGCTGTCAAAAATGATCAATCATTTGTCTGCAATAATAAACTTGTGATAAATATAAAAAAACACGAATTACGGTTATTTCATCGTTTCCCAACAGGGTTTTCTGAGGTACCCTATCGCGGATGATTTTGCTTACGTAGCTATGAAGCGCCGCCTATGCAGTGAAGCGAGTTTATCTGCCCTTAGTGTGGCAAAATTGACATCTAATGGATTGATTGATCGATTCGGTCTATGGCTTCCCGGCTGAGAACGTGAAACAGACAAATTAATGGACCCTTCCTCTGAAATGAGATATTCCATCTATTTTCTAATGGTGTATATCATATTCCCGCCAATTTTTGCAGCCTTCGTTTTTCATTATATTTTTCCTGTGGTTCTCTTTATCATATCTAACTTGATCTTTGCTCGAAATTGACTTTTCATTGCATGTCAGGCTTCGTTTTCGATATGTTATTGCTCTGAGAAATCAATTTCCACAGAACAAAATCAATGATAGTATTTTACATGATTTTATTTTGAACTTTATTTTTATGTATGCAACTTAACACTGCTGCTCTACATGTAGTAACAAATGAAATACAATACAAATCAATCATTAAGAAATGCAACAAATGTTTCTTTCTTCTACTTTTAAATGAAATCATAATTGGGTCTTGTAAAGTCATAATTTGAACAAACAAGGAACTGACATTAGTGTACATAATGTAGTTATGTTTTTCCTTTGCAGAATATTTCCGAAATCTAATCGTCAAAACGTAGAAGTTATAAGTCATTCTGCATTAAGAATCCTCTATCACTGAAAAAAAACTCTGACTGAACTTTCCAGTGTATATGAGTAACACTGCGGGTGTCTTACAAGAAGCAGGGAACAACAACCAAGGTTCTCCACCTGTAATTTGATGGTTGCTCATCTTTATAGCTTTCTATATTGTGTGTTTTTCTTTTTGTTTAGCTTGTCTTCCTGTGTTCTGTGTGCACAATGCTACACGTCTCTCGATTGTCTTCGGTTTTCTATAGAACTTATTTAACATTTAAGAATATTTAATGTGCAACACAATGAGGCAAGGAGAAACAGCAGAAATAAATAAAATCAACCCTCGAACGACTACCCCCATCCCGCTTGAAACCAAACTTGTTATTATTACAAGACGCAAATACACGCACAGTGGTGACGGTATTTGTAGCATTACGTCACCCATATATTGTTCTATTACTGATAAAGATACATCTAGGAAGGACATTTAATACACCAAATGACACCGGAACGACACATATACGGTTATCGAAGGAATTAAGAGCACCACTTAAGCTGCAAGCTAGAGGCTCTTTAACACACACTTTAGCGTATGAGTTATTTTTATCGTTGAATACCCGTGACTGTGATATGCAGAGCAGTAACAAAAGTGCCGTTCCTTTATTTTACGTCATTGTTTTTCTACATTTTACGAACATTGTTGATTATATGTACACTAACATTCCGTACTTTCCAAATGTCAATCAAAAGTCTCTGACCGCACGAATTAACAGTTGTTTATATGTATAACATATTTGTTATTGGACGTGGAACTACCAGAACATCAACAATCGTTCAATTTAGACTGCATAGTTGTTGTTCTTCTGTTATATCCTCGTTGATAGTTAAGTTTGTTCTGTGCGATTTTTTAGTTTGTGTGTACTGTTTGTAGACCATTTTGTGATCTTTTGTCCTGTATTTCTTTTGGTCATTACATTGTCTGTCCTTCTTCAATTTAAGGCTTCTGATCACCACTTTGGTGTCACTCCCTTGCATTTCTTTCTTTTTTCTTCTTTTCTTTATTTCTTTTTTCTACTAAAGCAAACACTTCTACATTTGAATCCTTTCTGATCAAGCACCGACGACTAACAAAATAATACTATCTTTATAAAGTACACTACTCTACAATATACTCACACTGCGTAAATATTTATTATTGTAACACTATAATCAGCTTATATTTAATCTTACTATTCGAAAAGACATATTATAGCTAACAGAATCACTGTATTGTTACTACTCTGTTCCCAGAAATCATCTGGTGTAGGATTGTATTTGATTTAATACAATTAGCTGTTAAGACGTACATTTGTGCATCGCATTAACAAATCCATTAAAATATAAATAAAAAATCAAATTTAAAAACGAGCCCGATTTCTTTAATATAAATACCAGCATCTCGGACTGAATGCTACCAAAAGGGATATGTTTATAACGTCAAGCTTTTAGCTTTGATCAGGTATGTAATTTTAAATTCGTCGAAGGTATCATTGTTGTGATGGAATGTCTGTGATTTTTGTCCTGTCGTGGATGGTGTATGGATTTCTTGGGAGAGGTAAGTTTGAAAATAAAGTATTATCAAAAAGATATTGAAGAAATCTATTTATATCTATACCAGTTCTATGTATTGCTCCCAAACGTTTTTATTATTTTGTGTTTTTCAATATTGAGCGTACCGAATGATGTTTATTACTGCAACGTGTCGTGCCGCAGTAAATTATATATCTATGTTTTATTGCAATTACTGGGTCGATACCACTGCTGGTGGACTATTTGTCATCGAAGATAATACCCGTCCAGTAGTCAGTGTTTCGGCACTGACCTGTTTTAGCAAACATTTATTTTTGAAATTTACAGTTCCCAAATAAGGCAATTATTTACAAAACTAAGGTTCCTCTCTCTCATGCATATGTGACAATAGCTGAATTTGGCTATCCTTTATATGCCCTTTGGTTTATTGACTCCAAACACCTTTAACTAAATTGACTTTCCAACATTTCGGTTAGGAGTGTACCTAAAGACTGTTATAACAGAAACGGACGGTGCACACTGATTATGAAACCTACGTTTTTATTACAATTGATTACTCGATTTATATTGCGAATCAAATTATGCATTATCTTTTTGAGAGTAGGAATAGGTCCATTCATCAAACGCTCTTATTTTGCCATGACAATGGTCAGCTATTTTAAAGAAAATGTGACAGTGAAATGTCAAATTAGGCACTTCAATGCAAAAGTTCACAAAGGAAAGTGCTAGTAATAAAATGGAGACCGACAACAACATACCGTATTTCCGGAATAATTCCAAATTTCAATAGAAAAATCGTTGAAACAAAGCAAAGGTTTGTAGCTCTAAGACACATATGTATTCTTGCGAGGCTTAGTAGAGACGCTACAGTGATAAGTTGCGGGATTGAACGAGTTTTATGGGCCCTCTCTTGTCTTCTTATTGAAATGATGCTGTCATGTAATTGTTTTCTACATAAAATTAAAACATTACACATAGCCGAGCGAACATATGTATTATTAAGAACGCTATTATCCTGAATATTTTTCATAATATGTATTCTTTGTGACACAGAAGTTGTCATATAATATGCATAACATGTGTTTTATTAAAGAGAGCTGATCGTCTTGACTATTATCTAAATATTAGATAGTTTACAGTGACATCTTATGACAAACTAGTGAAACAGTAGTCACCCCGAATCAAAATATGCATACCAATACCCTCTGTCGGTATCTGCACGCTATTGACAAAATACTTTTCATTTATATCTTGTAAGAACAAACTGTTGAACGATATGATGATACGATTCTTTAGATTTTTTAAATAATCCTTGAACTAGTATGGTCTAGTACGATAATGTTGTGAAAAATTCTGAATACAAACTGGAATTGAGAGTGTAGCGTATGAGTCGTGAAATATGAACTCCATATACGTGAGAGTGGTGTGGTGTATTACTATCAAGGTATAGAAAATATAAAATGGCAAAATTGTTGTGGTAATGTTACCCATTGGTGTCAAAGAACTGACAGCTATTATGCTCCAAAATGCCTCCATCTTTAATGATTTTTTAAATGTTACTTACTCAGAATTGGATATATTTCATGTAATAGACGACATCATACATGCGTGACGTGACGTGACCAACGAGACTTATGTTACTCTATTTCGGTGCAATTTAATGATATTTCGTTTGTTTGTGATTAACATAAGCACCTGCAATAGTTCAGCAGATTGTTTCGGTTTATTACATACAAATACTGATAAAGCAGGTGTTTAATTTCTTCAAAAAACACGAAACATGTTCAAATTTAAAAAGCGTTTAGATGACGTTTCTATGTTTCCCATATGTTCCGTATACACTTAATGTCAACTTTTGTGACACAGGCAATTACTTTAGACTGTTATAACAATGCCGTTATTGGTGTTTTCATTTGTATTCTCATACTTCAACAATACATTTATGAAACACCTGGCTAACAATCTTCATTATAGCAATGACACGGAGCTTATAAATATCGCCGAAAGAGACAATGCTCCACTTACAAATAGATAAGGTACTGTCGAAGTATGGTACTTGTATGTATGTGTCTTTAATCTAGCAAAATGTCAGATACAATCGGAAACACAATTCTCTTTGCGATACTATACTATATCCAGTGCGTGCGTTATACACTACTACTCCCGCAGTGTATGTGCACTTTAATTTCATAATACAGCTTTAGAACAAGTTGTTATTACTTAAATCAGTCAACATTACATATTAAAGTAATATGATCAGCAAATATCGTTGAATTTTAGATTAAATATGTTCACTTATATTAATATGACACTTAATTTTAACTAAAATCATCTGCATAACATTAAAATTCCACTCAAACGCAGATTTTAAGAGCAAATCGCAAAATATTTGAAAGTAGATAACTCTGTTTTCCCGTACAGTAATGCAAATAATATGCGCGTGACACAAGATTTGAAATCTTTCGGGGAAATTAAATATAATTATCGCTCATGCGCAATGCTTAGTTGATGAAAGAGTAAAGTAAAACCATATTCCGTGTGTACCACATCAGAATAATTGCAAACAAAATTGGTTCACACGACATGACACAGACAGATTCCGCAGTAATCATTATCAGAAATGTGTACGCGCTTTCGATGAAAATTTATATGTTTTTTTTTATTTTCATTCGCGTACCTCTAGACTTTCCCATAAAGATCTAGATAATAATGGTATATCTGCTGTTTAATTATAATGGCACAGTAGAGTTGTAACTGAAATATGTAAATCGTAAACTATCATATTTAATATTCTCCTCTGAAACCGCTGAAACAAATTGAGCTGGGATGGTCCTTGGATGCCCCCACCCCGACCCCTTTTCAAAATTGTGTCTGACAGCCCTGACCTCCGTTCGAAATGGCTGCTATTAATTTAATTAGAAATCACTTTTATTGTCGATTGCTGCTTTATTATAAATCAAAATGAGCTCAAATTTGAACAGCAGCTACATTGCAATGGTTAATAAACAACATATACCTTGTTTTTGCGTAAACATTTCTCTCGGCCGATTTATCCGATTATGGCAATTATGCATATAATGATAAAAAATATCATATTTGAATCTTCTCCTTAACTACTGCACCATAATTGACTGGGGTGGTTCCCTTTAAAAATGTGTCCGACAGCTCTGATCTCAATTCAAGATGACTGTTGTTACTAAAAATCGCAATTATTGAATTGTCCATTGCTGCTTTTTATAAATCAAACTGAACACATACTTTAATTTCAGGTACTTGACAATGAGAAGCTTAACGTATGTATATTCCGGGTTTTACTGAAAAATTGTCTTTAATCCGATTTATACCAATTATGCAAATTAGGCATATTTTAATAATGGATCACATTTAAATCTTCTCTGAAACCACTTAATCAAATTACACCTGGGATTGTCATTGACTGACCCCTTTCAAAAATTGTGTCTGACAGTCCTACCCTCGATTCAAGATAGCGGCCTTTACTAAAAGTGGAAATTTCTTTAATTGTTTATTGCTGCAGTATTGTAAGTCAAAATGAGCTCAGATTTTCTATAAACTTTAAAATCAAATTGAAAACCAGGTGAGCAATTACAGGCTCTCGATAACTTTTAGTTCTCTTTAAAATTGCAAATTGGAAGATATATATTAGCACAAGGTTTTTTTTTCTAGATATATAATAATCATTCTTTGCATTGGTTAACATACACCTACCACGGCTAGCTACCGACGGTTCTCTCTGTCTGTTTGCTATAAATGCTACCAATAAGTCTGGTATTCATGATTTTGCTAAAAATTGTTTTATTAGAGTGACAATCAACTCCAATAAACCAAGTTGTGTTTGTTACTATCAAAATGTTCACAGCATCTTGTACAATGTTTATACTTCTTGTGATATAACTAAAGTTGTTTTGCATATTTTAGGAGATAACACAGTTTGATTGCAATAGGCTTATTCTTGAAGTAAGATTTAGCATTACCCCCCTTCCAATGTAAATGTTTTCCTGATTTGTGTGTCATAGCAAACTTCTAAACCTAAGTATTAGTGTACTTGTAATCACCATTAAAACCTATCAAACATAGACGACCTGCTATTCTATCTATCGATTTACGCAATTACATTGCATTAATGTAAAAGTAATAACTAATTCGATTGAAATACAATGTTATTGCCCCTTTTTACATTGGCAAAACAACGCTTTATTTACTGGAAACGGAGATGAACTTCATGCCCTCACAAGAGTGGTCGAGTGACACATAATACAAGGTATTAATAATATAGCTTAATCGGTTTACTGTTGGTGCAATGTGCCCATTATGTTGACATAGTACAAAATGGACACCATCATTAACATCTCTTCACTATGAAACTTGTCCTCTCTATGATATAGCTGAGAAAGTTATCACTTGACATGAGACAACAATCACTCTCTAACTTGCTGCACAACGTATTGTTAATGGATATTAAGTCTGTTAGAAGTATCAAGTTTGATTTGTTGTCTCAAGTGTAAGGATCTTTAACCAACGCATTCCACCTTCATTGTCCCAGCTTTCTACTGTCCATGTTTATGTTGTAATTCATTTTTGACATATTGTTTGAACACATCTTTTTGATTGATTACCATCATGATTAATATTGTTCTATGTTATACCTCATACATGTATTTCCTCTAATCAGCTATGTTAGCCAGTCCGGTCCATATTTTGAGGCATGGACAGGAGCTTCGGGCCGAAATGTTATATACATTATCCCCCTTTGTGCGTAATCCGGAAATCTCTTGTCCGTCATTGTTTCGAAAGCTTAGAAAATAAAATGTCGTCTGGAAGGTTCGCGTCTCTGAATGAAGGAGAACTGGATTCATTTTGAGTATCCAGACTGTCACAAAACACTAAAAATGCAACGAAGTACGCGGTAAAAATATTCAGGAACTACTTACTAGAAAAACAATATCCGGAAGACTTTGAAAACTTTTCGAAAGCAGATCTTGATGCCAGCTTATGATCTTTTTATGCCGACCTTCGCAAATTCACTTAACATGCTGACAATTTTCTGTTGGTGTTGCAAAAGATAATGATCACTGGACAGTTGTTCATGTAAAAAAAGAAATGCTCAGATAACTTCCATTTTATTATTCGTGTTAAAAGTTAAAAATTAAAGTTTATTGACCATATTTTTATTTCTTTCTGATATATCAGGTAAATTTAAATACAGCTGTATGCATACATGGCAAAGTTGTATTTGTAAAAAAATATGAATAAGGAGTAAATGCACACGTGCCACAATCCATGAAATACAATGTACTTGTAAAGCAAGAGAACGGCAATTGCATTGGTGTTCCTCGTCATAAATATTGATGCAAGATCTCAACTACTGTATAATACTGGTAGAACTGCACTGATAGTTTCAGTGGTTCCGAATGTACTCTGCTTCAAATCATACTCAGTCTTGTCTTGTTAATTAAACATACGACATTGTCACTTTTCCAGGGGTATTCTACTTTTACTTTAGGTCAGATATCACATTTGTCAATTCAAATCACATGTACACAATTGCAACATAAACACCCTCAAAGCGAACCCCCCCC
>MJUT01047230.1:81517-92007 GCA_002080005.1 Gigantidas platifrons
GAAAAAGTAAAACATCATTGATATTTGATCTTGGAACAGTTCCGACAGTCAGTGCCGTCTAAACACATGGGCACACTTGGCAGTTTCCCAGGGCCCCTAAGTGCATATGGACTTACGCAAATGTGTATGTTGTGCACAGCATGTTTTCAAACACTGATTTTGTTGGAAGTACCAATGCAATAAAATATATGTTTACTTTTATCGACCATTTACTTTTCTATTCCTGAGAGTGGTTGTGTAGGTAGTGGCCCAGAACACTGCTTTTACCGGGGGCCTATAATGCTGTTCGGACGGCCTTGCCGATACTGTGGTATATTTTGTTTTTCATTATATATATATATATATCTTTTAACAGATTCCACTGGAGATATTTTCAAGCTAGAGGGAACACAGGCAGTGGAATGTATTTCTTTCATCCTATTTGTGGCAGCTATCGTTTGCTTAACCATACGAGTGGTTGCAATGAAAGACAAAGATGTACTCATTCTGGTTGCTATGGGCCTATGCATTGCAGCAGGTACTTACTATGTTAAGTCTTAAATCGTAAACGATTAAACATGTATTAAATCCGGGTTGCACAAATCAAAATTCAAACACTGTGTTTGTAAGATTATATCAGACGTATTATGTGTTCATGTTGCAACAAAGATATGCATGTATAGTGTTTATTGACTGAATTAAAGGGTATACACTATATTACAGTCTAGTGTTTATTGACTGAATTAAAGGGTATACACTATATTACAGTCTAGTGTTTATTGACTGAATTAAAGGGTATACACTATATTACAGTCTAGTGTTTATTGACTGAATTAAAGGGTATGCACTATATTACAGTCTAGTGTTTATTGACTGAATTAAAGGGTATACACTATATTACAGTCTAGTGTTTATTTACTGAATTAAAGGGTATACACTATATTACAGTCTAGTGGCTGTTGACTGAATTAAAGGGTATACACTATATTACAGTCTAATGGCTGTTGACTGAATTAAAGGGTATACACTATATTACAGTCTAGTGTCTGTTTCAAACTCATGTTAGGGTACGAATTATTTTAATTGTTGAAGACCTTACTCGGACTCTGAAACGTAGAGCAGTAATAAAGGTACCGTTCCTTTGTTTTAATATGTACTTAAGTGTAATATTGGAAGCTTTCGTGACAATTTACATCGATGTCCTTACTTACTTACTAACATGTTTTGTAGTGAGGACGATTTTCACAATATTTATATATCAGAAAGTAAAATAAATGCCGATGATAATAGCAGTTTTCATGTAGATATAACAGACAGTCATGATTGTGTAATAATGCTTCCTTGGAGTGTCACAGATCATGAGTGTACGATCAAAGTAATCCAAATACCATCAAAGTGACCTTGCGATGTCATCGCTAAGCACACAGCATTATGAAGTGAGAGCAAAGAATGAATGCTTCAGAATCAGGATACTGACTGCTTTTTCACAATACAATGATCAGCTCAACATGTAACTCAGGGTTCAAAGCAGGCACCATATGCATAATTTGATAAATAAATCGAAAAGAAGACGCTTTGCTGTTATACCCGGGTACAACAGCCACTTATTCAAATGTTCCCATACTACTTTGATGCATCACTTAATACGCCACGTATTACGTCTATCTTGGCTAACTATTAGTGAACCAGTGAAAACCGCCTTTTATTCAAACCGGGCATAGAATTGGTAACCGACATAAATAAATAGAGATATCGAACCCAGTCCGCAAAACGTGTCCCCGGAACAATCCCTCATACGAATGAATGAAAATAAATTAGTAGCAAAAATCTGACAAGTTAAAGCTAAGAAAAGTTTGGAGAAACCGAAGGGGTAATCAAAAAGAAAAAAAAAGGACAAAAAGGACAACAATTGTTTACTGCACGCTACACATAAAACTGAAGATTGAACGTCACAAACCTCATTAATAAGCAATGATGGGTCAGCAGTTCCTCTTCCACTAGTGAGAATCTTCGTGTTAAGTGACACGAACATTATTTTTTTAAACCGTCGCTTAGTTAAACTAAATGCTGCTGAGAATGGGCAATATAGTTATCTTGAATAATCAAAAGTAAAAACTTACCATCAAACTATTGTAACACCGCCACTTTATATTGAAGTGCCTGTACCAACACAGGAAATACACTGACTTGCCATGTATTTTTATAACTGGGGTACCGATAGTACCACTTTCTAACTTATTTATATTGAATTTTGGAACTTTTCTGACATTTCGGTATTTTTTGCTTTTCATTTAATAACTCGAATTCGAGATAAACAAGATTTGACGTTGATGCTTTATTTTACAGGTGTGTTTGCTTTGATTGGAGTATTTAACTTCGGCGTAAACAAGAAGTACAATGATAATATTCATTTTTCGTTTGCTTTTTGTGTAATAGGAGGGGTAGGGGGTATAATTGCCGGAGTCGTGCTAGTAGGTGATAAATTAAAATCCCAATTCAACCTGTAGATAGTTGGATATTGTATTATAACTTTTTTTTAGAAGCAATATTATCTGTATGTGTAGCTCCTCAAGACATGGTCCAGTCCTTGCATTAATTATTATTATTGTATTTTATATACATATTTGCTAGTTCTACATTCCTAGGAGGGAATCAGCCTCCTACATTTCCTTAAGTTTCTAATCTTGCACTACCACTACCAAATCAGAAAATTGTGTTTTCATGTGTGCTAAGGGTTTAGTTTCTACGACTTTTTGTTAGATTTTAGAATTGTTCCAGAGGACACGAGTTCACCCCCGGTTTTTAGTGGAGTTCGTGTTACTCGATCTTAAGTGTCCTTTTGTACTTTTTATGTTGGCCATTGTGTTGTCTGTTCTTCTTCGATATACGGTTTCTGATTGTCCCTTTGATATCTTCAAACTCTTCTTGGCCCGACATGCTTTTCATTTTATTTACGAAATAACTGTATTGTCTTTGAAACATTGTTTGCACCAATTGTTGATTGGATGGTTTCACATTTAACGCATTAATGGAGACTGTAAACAAATATTTAAGACCTTCAAATCGCACCTGATTGTTAGGTTGTTTTATTGTTACTGGTTGGTGGTTTTATTGTTACTGGTTGGTGGTTTTATTGTTACTGGTTGGTGGTTTTATTGTGCCTAACGCCACTTTCAACAATATTTCAGTTATATTGTGGCGGTCAGTTGTATTGGTGGAGGCTTGATTATTATGTATTTATTGTCATCTTTCAGTCATTATGTTATTGGGGGGATATGAACATAGCTTGTTTTTAATACTTCAAAATTATAACGACATTTCAAAGGGTAAACAAATAATGTTAGAGAAAACAAATACTGACATCTTTAGTGCATGACTACATTATATATATAAAACATCACCCCTCGTCCGACTTCAGTGCATAAATAATACTCTCCAAATACTTAGTATTGCCTTTTATTAAATTATTATCATTGTCACCAGTTCAATGTGTTTTAGGTAAAGACCTATATATTATATATTACTATCATCTGAATTCATGACGCTGTATAGTGTTGTCATAAAACTTAGGCTGATCTTATCTCGCTTTGATATATATTAAATAAATAGAAATGTTTAATCAAAAACTAGAATTGTGTAATGGTATATTTTTTTTTGGTGAAAATCCCAGCCCCTGAGTAGGCGATGGAATATCTTAGTATTTGTGGTAGATATCGGGGATGCTACAACGTATCGCCATCAGACATCTTAAGGGGTTAGTGTTATCGTGTTTAAGGTAAAGACTGACACTAGTCACATGACTTTTAAGAATATTTAATACAAATGTGGTAATAATTATTAATTATGTTTGCAGTATTTCTTACGAGGTATTATGCTTTTTGAATTTTCTAAATATGATTTGTACAAGTTCTTAAATTAAACTGAAATACAAATTTAATACAGTAATTTCCTTATCAATAATACATTATATGTGTAAAATGCTATAAAAAGCATTTCGTCAAGGGAGGTAATAATATCTCAAACGATATTAGAATATGATAAGTTTTGCATGTTCCTGCCCTGGAAGAATCGTAAACAGCTTAATTTGCGAAGTATATCACCTAGAAAGGAAAGCTTGCCCTTACAAACATTATCTTTGCCTGTTTTATTTTCATTTATTCAATGTCTTATTAAAAAAAGTGAAACATGTGGACATTTTTCATGAAATTGACAAAAGAAGGTATAGAATTAGAATTAGAATTATCTTTATTAACCAATTAAAGGGCCCATATAGGGCAAATACAAGAAATATATATATATATAAACAAAATATAAATATAAATATAAATTCCTTTAAAGTGATAATCAAAGATTGAATAAATTATCGGTTCCTTTTAAGTCTTGTTGAAATTGATTAATATTAATTACCGTCCCTTTTAAGTTTCATTACGCCAGCCGCATTTATTCAATAAGAGTTAAAAAATAAAATGATTGTTAATTTTTGTGATGAATTCTAATCAAATGTTGTATGAAAAGCATCGTGTAGTCTACGGTCATCATTCTTACAGTTCGCGATGTTACCTGAACAATCTAGTTTTTGTGTCGTTTCGTTAGTTATATTCTATAATTTATTTTGACACATTGTAAATATTTGTGTATTGATTTTTTATTTGTTGTGTATTGCTTGATGAATGTAGTGCTTTAATAGATCTAGTGCTGAGATCGTTTTTATCAAATATTTCTTTGTTTCTGATGTGGATTATTCATGTACAATGTATACAATATTGTAATACCGGTAATAAAATATAAATTGTCTGATTTTATAATTGTATTTAGTTCATCAACTGTCAACAGTAACGTCTTTGTCAAGAAAATACCACAAATCACATGCATACACAAAACAAACAACCGCCCTGTCAAACAATGTGTTACAAAGATTAATGTCATGACGTCACACTCGACCTCGGATGACTCGAAGCTCGGATACCTCGAACAATTTCTGGCAGTCCCTTCAACTTCGACTTATCGAGGTTCGACTGTAATACAAATAATAATACACATTCATAAGAGGGAAAGAGGTGCTTGATTGACAGATATTACAATACAGTTTAGGTAGAAAACATATAATTACAGTGTATATACATGTATAAATATAATTATATAGTATAAAATCAAGGCATGTGTTCATGGAGAAATTTACCCATGTCAGGGTGTCTTTCTAAACCCCTAACTTTTTTTTTGCCTGGAAACACATCTTTGTTTATTAATGATATGTAGCATGGATATAAGTAAAGTGATATATCTTTTAAGAAAAAAAATCATTGACACAATTTTTTTCTATTCCACTTTAAAATCAAATTTTGTTGGATTTCACCAAAGCCAGTTACAGGCTATATTGCCAAAAAAGGGTAGCCATTTGGAAGAAAAATGAAAAAAATTATAAAAATTTATGTCTTAGATATTCCAAAATATTCATTTATTATATTATACTCAGATAATTAAAACAAAAAATTGTATGCAATTTGTTTGGGTACCTTAAAGACACGGAGAAGTGAAAAAAATAACATTTTTTTGGAACGTCAGTGGGGGGTAACTCTTTCAGGGATTTAAAACAAATAAGCCTGGAAAGCTATTCTCAAATTTTGATATTTTGCTAGGTACATCCCAAAGAACAATATATATGAAATTAAAAAAAAAATCATTGACTAGTTTTTTTTTTGCCCCTTGTGTCCTTCTCTACCTTAACACCAATTTCAATATTATTTCAATTATATCATGCATGACGGTTTTTTGATTGGTGGAGGAAAGCTGAGTACCAGGAGAAATCACCAATCTGTCGCAAGTCACTGATAAATTTTATCACATGATGTTGTATCGAGCACGCCTCGACATCACTAAAGTTGTCAGTTTAAGCATCTTAAGACATGATTGTTTAACCAACTTTGAGTATTAACGTAGAGGAACCTCGATTAATATTAGCTTGAGTTCAATATATCTCCCTTTAATAATTCAATAGAAAAGTGTGAAGATACGAAAAGAATAAACAGAAGCCGTACATCGAAGGACACACAATACAACGGCACCAAACAGCACGAAAAGACCATCAATGATATACAAAACGCTACACAAATAACTCATAATTGAACAATGAACCAAACTAAATATCCGGAGGTGAACCGATTGATCAATTACTTTTAGATCATGCCAGGTGGTTATATTCTACATATTTGACAAAACAATGTTATTGCGTTTTGCCCAGCTTTGTCTAAGATAGAGACACTATTTTCTAGGTTCATATACTAGTACATAATTAAATGTCGTACCGAAAATACAAATTGACTTAACGATTTGTTTTATCTAAGTTATCCAATACTATTTATTAGAAAGGCTCTACATGTATTTGTGCCTAGCGTGGGCTATTTTAATATTTCGTTGCTAAACGTTTTCCATTAAGGAAATATATTTGCAGGCCCATATACATATATACCTCAATCACCATAACTCTCCCGGGTGGCTCAATGAGTTAGGTCGTTGGATCTAACAACTCATACAAGCCTCTCACCAATACGGCGTGGGTTCGCGTCCGGCTTTGTAAATTACAAAAAGGGGGCACTCGACTCGCAGCCGCAAGTGATATAGTTTACCAGTTGCTTACCAGAGTCGGTGGTTCTCTCCGGGTACTCCGACTTCCTCCGCCACTAAAACTGGTCGCTATGATATAGCTGAAATATTGTTTAAAGTGGCGTTAAACACTAAAATTCAAATTCAAATTCTTAATTAAGTAAGTTTACATGTGACAGTTATGGATAATATTTCACTACATATTATATTTTCATATAATGTTCTATATTTGACTTCAATTGACTATCTATTTATTCTGGTCTCCCATGAAGACTAATAATTTCTTTAGATTGATTGATTGATTGATTGATGTTTATCGTCCAGCGAGCAATTTTTCAGCTATTTTCAGGACGAGAATAATTTAAACGTCACGGGACTCGAAACAAGGAAATGTGATGAGTAGGGACGGACAATTTTGCCAGTGCAACAGGTCTCCTATGGGCCACTAATGCTCATAATGAGCTGTTACACTGGGTTCTTTAACGTGCGAAGAGGGTGGCAATTTCTCAACACGGGACCTCGGCTTTATTTACGTTTAGGACGGGTTGGTTGCCAATTTATACATCCCGCACAACCGACGGACGCCCCTTCAAGCGGAAGAAGCTCTCGGTCCCATTTCTATACCCCGGGGTTCCCGCAGGGTTAACCCCTTTAGAGGACTAGTGCCTGTAGGACGGAGAAACATGTTGCCTATTCTACCTCTGGTACACCCTTTGGGAATTTCTTTAGATGTTTATAGCTTATTGATAATAAATTTGTTAGATGTATCAGTTTTTCGATTTTTTGTTACTATGGTTTTTAATCAACAAATTTTACGTTCAAAGCTAGTGGTCGGTTGACTATGAATATTCACTGACCCTTCTATTGTGCTGGTCCATGTCATTCAATATTTTGACATACTGTGTGGTATTTATCTCGTACGGGTATAAAGAAACAAATATATACAGTTTTGGTGGTAATTGGCCACAGGTTTAATTTCAGATCAATATATATAGATACTAGATAGATACAATAACAAGATATGCGGTTACCGACAATTTATGGCAACCTTTTGATAGATGGTAGATAGATATTCAATATCAGATCAATATATATAAATGTATAGATAGATAGATAGATCATACAATAACAAGATATGGGGTTACCGACAAATTATGGCAACCTTAGATAGATAGATATACAACGGGTATACAATGCACCGTGGGATACACAGTTGCTCAGGTGCTTGTAAATTAGTCTGATCACACAATGGGCTACACAGATGCAAATGTTCAAATGTTATGTTTCAAGCAGAATAATATACAAAGATAAACATAAAAGCAGCGAATTCCGCTTCACTTTGCACGAATTAGTTCGCCACCCACAAATCCAAACCAGGACTTTACTTTGCACGAAGTTACAGTTCAACTTGCACAAATCCAAATAACAGAAAACTGCTGGAATCTAACAGGACTTCATTTTGCACGAATTAAAGTTCGAAACGCACAATTTCAAAACAGGAATTCACTTTACACGAATGAAAGTTTGATTTGATTTGATTTGATTTTTAGTATTTAACGCCACTTTCAACAATATTTCAGCTATATCATGGCGACCAGTTTTAGTGGTGGAGGAAGCCGGAGTACCCGGAGAGAACCACCGACCATGGGCAAGCAACTGGTAAACTTTATCACTTGCGGTTGCGAGTCGAGTGCACCCTTTTTTGTAATTTACAAAGCCGGGCGCGAACCCACGCCGTATTGGTGAGAGGCTTGTATGAGTTGTTAGATCCAGCGACCTAACTCATTGAGCCACCCGAGCCCCTGACAAGGAAGGAAAGGGGGCCATAGTCCCATTGAAACAAATTTAATTCCAATCACTGATACTGGTTTAGCGGGATCAATTCTCGTATGGAGCCCCCTTCTACTTTAGGATTATCAACTCTTACTTGAAAATCAGTGGAATGCCTAGTCTGAACAGAGTCAGACAATTACTCAAAATTGCTGAAAAGTCTGAACAGAGTCTGAACATTACTTAAAAGTCTGAACAGAGTCTGAAAATTACTTAAAAGTCTGAACAGAGTCTGAACAGATTCTGAACATTACTTTGAAAATTTTTAACAGATTTAAAAAAAATAATTACATGAAATTTGTTTCAAATGATTTATTTTTCTTAATGTAATTAATTGATACATATAAACCGTAACCTTTTATTTTATTCTGTGCATATTTTTCCAATCTTATTCTCAGTGAAAACATTCATCTGAAAATATTATACTTATAACTTATGAAATACAAAGGTAAGTCACCTGTGAGTGATGGTTTTACCTGTACACTTGAAATCCAAATAATGAAAAACTATACAAATTGTCAAATAATTCTTCACGGTGAGCAAATCGTTGTGTGGTACTGTAATCCATTTACACCATAGAAAACACCAGTTTCCAATCATCAAGGCGGATCAGCATCTGAAATTATAAACTCAAAGCCAGCAATAGTATCCATTCTAAATTATTGGAGAGGGAGGGAGGGTTTAAAATTAAACGATGACAGTCAACATCCGTCTTGTCTGGTAAGGAATCATTACGTCACTCTAAACTGTAAACCTAAAACCCTGAATACAATCCCGTAGGTGCATAATCCCCGACGGGATAAATTAATTTAATCATATAACTGAAATTCTGTTGTAAGTGGGAGCGAAATTATGTGATAGTTTGTGTATATCTCTATTGACGTTGGATATCAGTAGTGTGATAACCTTGGTTTCACATAGTGGTGCAGGTGGTGGACGGTGGCGCAGACCCTCAAAACTGGGTGGTGCAGGGTGGCGCAGACCCTCAAAATTGGGTGGTGCAAGGTGTCGCAGACCCTCAAAACTGGGTGGTGCAGACCCTCAAAACTGGGTCCCCAAACACTGATAAGGTGTACCCTTATGGTGTATAGACCTTGAAACCCATGAGGTATTGTAAACTGAATCATCTTTATGGAGCCGGCTTTTGTTTTCATGCGAAGTAAATTTTACCATATAAAATGTGCACAAAGAAAGATAACTCTTACTCCAAATCAGACCTTTCATGTACACGCATGATCCACTGTCATAGAAAAGTCTGTGTATAATTTTGTTTGTTTTGGATTTACCATATCACACTTTAAAACAAATAAAAGCACCAATGAATGCAAGTTTTATTTTGCAAGCACCATGAGAAATATTGTTTCATTAAATGACATATATATCTGAGTATTTATTCACTTCAACATATAATTATCACTAATAAATCTGAGTTTTCATTCACTTCAGCATATAATTATCACTAATAAATCTGAGTTTTTATTCACTTCAGCATATAATTATCACTAATAAATCTGAGTATTTATTCACTTCAACATATAATTATCACTAGATTGGAATGTAAATTAATAAAAATCAGTTACTAACATAACATATATACATTGCACTAAAAGATTTTAACAAACATTTATAATCAAAAAGTATTACAATATATTTCACATTAAAAACTGTCAGGTAAAATAAAAACATCTTCATGTATGGTTTAAAAAGTACATATTACTTAAAGTTAACAAACATGACAATATACCTACCAGGAATGTCATTTTAGAAATAATGTTATTTCTAATCTATTATTTCTAGATAGATAATCATCAATTTAACACCTGAAAATAACCAGTATCAACTTTTCTACAGGTGACCGACAGTAATAATAAAAGGCCGTTGGCCACTGGTCCCCCGACGCCAAGGTTATATCGTAAGATTAAATTTGGAAACTACTGTAAACTAGAGGGTCAGGTGTGCCTGTATCACTCATAATTCTGAAAGGGGACCATCCAAGGACCATTTTGAAGTAAAACAAGGGGAGTAACTCTGGTTAGATTTGTTGAAAAATCATCATTATCGAACTTGACCTAGATATTCAT
>MJUT01047230.1:92017-115891 GCA_002080005.1 Gigantidas platifrons
AAAAATTGTCATTATCGAACTTGACCTAGATATTCATAAGATACACTTACATGCCACACCTAGCTTCAATTTGACTTTTCATTCACAAGTTATCATCTGGAAACCAATTCGGGACACACGGACAAAGTATAAAAAGAGATGTAACTCTGATAAGATTTGTCGAAAAATGATCGCTATCGAACTTGTCCTAGATATTCATGAGATACGCTTACATACAAAACCTAGTTTCAATCTGACTATTTGTTCCCAAGTTATCATCTGGAAACCAAATATTTAGCAATTTTGAGGTATAAAAAGGGGCACAACTCTAGTAAAAATTGTCGAAAAATTGTCATTATCGAACTTGACCTAGATATTCATAAGATACACTTACATGCCACACCTAGCTTCAATTTGACTTTTCATTCACAAGTTATCATCTGGAAACCAATTCGGGACACACGGACAAAGTATAAAAAGAGATGTAACTCTGATAAGATTTGTCGAAAAATGATCGCTATCGAACTTGTCCTAGATATTCATGAGATACGCTTACATACAAAACCTAGTTTCAATCTGACTATTTGTTCCCAAGTTATCATCTGGAAACCAAATATTTAGCAATTTTGAGGTATAAAAAGGGGCACAACTCTAGTAAAAATAGTCGAACAATTTTCATTATCGAACTTGACCTAGATATTCATAAGATACACTTACATACCAAACCTAGCTTCAATCTGACTTTCCATTCACAAGTTATCATCTGGAAACCAAAAAGCACACGGACGGACGGATGGACGACACCCATTTCTATAGTCCCCTTCGACGAAGCGTCGGGGGACAACAAGAAAACAGATTCAAATATTTAATTAATGAAACGGATATAATATGCTTATGTTTTATTTTTGTGACTGGACTATTCATTACCGAGACACATTTCTATTTATTTACTCTTTGGATCACAGTGATGTTGACACTGATGATTGTTACTTTAGGAATCTCATTAAATGCTTGAAAATTTCACACGAGATAATTCATGAGGGCTATTACTAAACAGTTTTCAATCTTACTTTTGACAAAACAAATTATTCAACTTATATACTTCTGTTGAGGGCTATTACTAAACAGTTTTCAATCTTAGTTTTGAAAAAAATTATTCAACTTATATACTTCTGTAAAAGTACCAAAAATATTTATAAAAATACAATATTAAAACATCTTTCCCTAACACTAATAGGAAAATCCATATTTTTTTTCTCAGTTTTATATAATCTTTCAATTGAAAGATTTATAAGGACATATATGCATATAGTTTGAACAGGATAAAAAATAATGTTATGACCCAAAGTATTCAACTAAAGTACATTCATTACATTAACAATATGTATATGCATATCTGTTATTTTTCAATACATTACACACAAAATGTACATGATTTAGTATAAAAAAATATGTAATACTATTTGTTAATGATATCCTATGTTTTAGGGCGAGTTGTAGATCTATATAAGCTTTAGATGTATATGTTCAGCTTCTTATTAATTCAAATCTGGATATTAACCCGACTTTAAAAAAAACCCATCTGTTTTAAAATGGCATCTCTACCTGCAACATATCACAGATTGTAAACTATGCAATAATTGTGATTTTTTAAAGATGAAATGAGCAAATTTATTAACTGTGTTCCGCTTATCTTCAATAGACTATTTGTGGAATCCTTAGTGGAGACGTTCCATTGTATCTTACATAGCCCACACCACATGTGGTTTTTCCATCTATTCAAACGGAATGCGCAGTTCTTAGATGACATGTTTAATACATGCCATCGGATGAACACAGATGTTGGCAGAAGAGTAATGCATGTAAGAATGAGCCTATCCAGTTTAGTGTATTGTCCCTGGTGTCATAGTGTTCTAGTTTGTGTAGAAGTCTGGTGTGAGGCACTTTGTCGAAGGCTTTCGAAAAGTCAAGTAGGACAATATCGACCTGTTTATTGTTGGCTATGCTTTTGGTGATGCTGTCTAGTGTTATGATCAGTTGGGTTTCGCAGGATCGTTTTGCCAGAAAACCATGCTGTGCGTCTGTTAATATTTTTGATTTGTCAAGGTGTTTCATGATGTTGGAATTGACTATGTGTTCTAATGTTTTGCAAAGTATCGATGTTAGTGATACCGGGCGGTAGTTGGAAGCAGTATTTTTATCACATTTCTTAAAAACTGGAACAATATGTGCATTTAGCCATTCTTTTGGTACTTTGCCTAAATTTAGTGATGTTTGAAACAGGAATGTAATAGCCGGTGTGAGTTCTGGTGCCAATTCCTTGATGAGCCTGGGCGGGATGTTATCTGGCCCAGTAGCTTTGTGTGGATTTGTTCTTTGTAATAGTTTTAAAACACCATTTCAGTCACTGTTATTGAATTCATGGTGGTATATGGTGAGTGTCCTTTATCTGGGATGTTAGTGTGGTCCTCTTTGGTGTATACAAATTTAAATTGAGTATTTAGAATTTCGGCCTTGTTTTTTGCGTCGCTATGTAAGAAGCCTTTGTCATCTCGCAGCGGAGCTATACCTGATGTGTCCTGATTTTTGCTCTTTATGTAGCTATAAAACTGTTTGCTTTCCCCTGTAAGTATTGGACTGATGATGTTATATAGGTATTTATTATGAGCTTGTCTGGTTGTTCGTTGTGTAAGGGCCTTTAGTTTTTTTTATTTTTCCCAGTCACTGGTGGTATTGCTTTTTCTGGCTTTATTGTATGCTTTCTTTTTCCTTTTTGCTAGTTTCTTTATTTCTGTATTTGCCCATGGATTAGTGTATCTAAAGCTTGTTTGTTTCTGTGGTAGATGTTTCTCAATGATATAGTTTATGCCTTGTTTTAGTTGGTGCCAGATGTTTTCAGGGTTATTTATCAATCAAATCAAATCAAATACTTTATTGCCATTATACAGTTACTGCATGTGACAAAAATAAACTGAATACAAACAATACATACATGGTAATAAAGACAAAATAATTTTCAAATAAACATTTCAAGAGTCCCCTGTCCTCAGTTCTGTAGACTGTTTTAAAATGGAACCAAGCTTATTTACCTGAGTAGTTGTTATAGGATTGGGGATATAAGACACTTTATCTCAATCTGATAAACAATTACAATTTTCAGTGTCATTTTTAAAAAAATCCAAATAATCTTTTCTTGTGGCATTGTTATTTTCGCAATATAAAATGAAATGAGTTTCGTCCTCTATTTTCTTACATTTTTTACAGAGTCTTTCTTCTCTAGGGATTTTTAATTATCTTCCTTTTTCGATAAGCAAATTATGATCACTTATTCTATATTTTGTTATTAGTTTTCTATATTCTAATTTTGGACAGGATAAATAGTTTTATTCTGAGATATTACCGGAATTTTTGTAGAGTTTTATAAATTTTGAGTTTACTGTTATCATCAATGTCTGTTATTTTCTACTTGAATAAGTTTTCATAGAAAGATTTAATTTCTGATTTTATTTTGTCTCTTGTAGATTTTTTTATTTTGTTCAAAGAGTATTCTTTATTTTTTTCCAAATCTAAATTTAAATCTTCCATCACATCTTTAATATATGTAAACCATGAGTAAATGCCTTTATCAGCTAAATTTTTAGTAAGTAAAAATGATTCTTTTAACAGAGGGTTTATTTCCTACAGTATAGAATAAAATTTAGTATAAAGTTCCAGTGGGTGTCTTTCTAAATCTACTCTTGCTCCAAGATTTTCTAACACCAAGTAAATATTTACAGTATTGTAAATGCAACTTTTCTATAGGGGTTTTATCAATAAAATGAAAAATATCAAACGGTTTGCCAGATATTTTTTATCTCTTCTTAGCTCTATAATATGTGATATAGGTATCCAAAAATGTCACTTCTGAATTATATAATGCAATAGGCTACACTAATGAATCGAAAAGGTTATTTGCTACTTTTACTGGTAAATTTAATAGTGAACTAGTATATGATTTCATCGCAAAAAGAACTTGTTTAGCCCTTTTTGTTAAGTCAATGGTGCTACTGCAAAAACTTCCATTATTTTTAAACAAGATCCCGAGAAATTTATACTCGGTTGTTCCTAAGATAGGCATACCTTTGTAGGTTGCAAATGAAGAAACGTCTTTTGTACAATTTTGTTTAATGACCATGGTAATATCATCCCAAGATATACCATATTGTAGGTAGTGATAGCAAATATAGTGGAAAATGACAAAGAAGAAGAGTTCCCGTTGGCTACACAGACCAAAACATCGAAGTTTACCAAGACGCAATGGTTTTCTCAATTATGTAGAAAAACTCCCGCCTGAAATTTTAAATGATTTATATGAATCTTCACAACAAAGTGGGAGGAAACATAAATGTACACCCCTAAAAGGATCCCCTCCTAAACGAATAAGACTTTTGTCACTTGGAACCCCACAAGTAGTACTGGACATAGTCGGCAAACGCAGCTACTGTTCCTTTAAATTTCATTCCGTCCATCATTTATATCCTCATGAATTTAACACATTTTATGAATACATAAAATTAGACGTTCATTTTTGTTCCTCATGGAATGTATCAGAGCTTCTTCTTTGTTTGTGCTTGAACTGTCGACATATCTCCTCAATAAAAAAAATCAGAATCCTGAATTATGCAATACCTTTTTCATGTACGTGCATTTTACAAATAGGAAGAACCCACTATATGTACATGTACGTGCATTTTACATATATAAGAAGAACCCACCATGTACGTGCATTTTACAAATACATGTAGGAAGAACCCAAACCCTAAATGAAGATACTGAGGTATGATATTTGAACCGCGTGTATCTTGACATTAAAACTATTATAATTCCTCTCCAACTTCAATTATCGGAGGCCGGAAAGTAGGGGTAAGTTGTAGGAGTGGATAAGCTTTGTAAGCGTGTCGGTAAGTTGGGAGCACAAGCTTTAGAACAGAACCAGGAAGAGGGACACATTTTTCAAAACTGACAAGCATAAACGGGGGCGCTTGGCATCAAATCATACCCTTATACATCTAGGTAAAATATAATTTTTTTTGTTTCCATGCTACAGATTCAGCTTCTAAGTGTTTGCTCCTACGCCCCTGTGCATATAAACCTGGTTTGTCTGTTATTGAACAGTTTTATTCAATGGCCTCTTGTAACACAATTATATGTGTATCTTGAGTGAATAAACTATTGAATATTGAATCATTTGTTTTACTTGTTTACAAATGGAATTTCGTATTATGCATGTTTTTGGAATAAGAAGACTTTGAAGAAACCAAAGAGGTAATAAGAATCCGTAAATCGAAGGACAGACAACACAATGGTCAAACGAAAAAGGTCAAATGTGCAAACAACGATCTACAAAACACTACACAGAAAACGAGAAACACGAACTCCACTAATTAAACCTGGGATGAGCTCAGGTGCTCCGGAATAAAATATGTTTGCACCAAACACATTTTGTTTTTATGTCAGCCTATGACAAGTTAATAAACTTAAGATACCTTCTGAGAAGTTGTAATTTGCTTTGTTTCATAGTTGGTTCTTATGGTCGTGTGTGTGTGTGTGATTTACCTTTATTTTCCTGTTTAAAGTCGTATTTTCAATAAATCATTACTTTCTGAAAATATTAAATTTGAGTCGAATTATATAATAGAAGATAACTAATATATTACCTCGACAGTCGTCTTTCGCATGTGCAACTATTCGCAATGAGTTTAGTTCACCACGTACAACACCTCTCGAGCATGAAAAATCAGCAAGTGCTTCAGTTTTTGTGTCGTCTCATTTATGTGAATTTGTTTCCACTCTGTGCTCTATTGTTCTTTTGTACCCCTCTTTTTTGTCGTTTTCGTGTGTGTCATCTCGATTTTGCCTTGTCTAAGGATTCTGTCTTTTTTTTAAATAATCTCTTTACCTTGTTCCTTCGGTATTCTGTTGACTAAATATGAAGTACAATGGAACAATGACGTCAAAATACCTATGTCGATTTCTTTACATTTACGACTTCTTGTGAAGCTCCCCACTATTCCTCAATAACGCAGACTCATATAAATTATCGTATTTATAAGCCCAAAGCTCATCTGGTGAATTGAAAAAAAAGACCAAATCTTTTTCTTATTTTTCAAAACCATTGGCTTGGAATGTGCTAGAACTTTGTTTGTTAACCTTACTAGAGCGAGGCTGGTTTTGTTATTGCGTCATTTCGTATGATTAAATCAGTTAAAATATGGTATATTTTGGGAATATATAAATAACTCTGAACATACATAAAGTATTAATTGTATTGTATAGGTAATTACGAGATAAAAGGATTGCAAATGAAATGAAATGAAAGACCTCCATTACTTTTGGCTGAATCGCCTCGATTTAAGGTAATACTGGTCATTTAATTCACTTTTGCCGAAGAATAATATCGAATACCCTCAAACATGACCCTCTTTTCACACAATAAATGCCGACGCATTTTCAATACTTAAACTTGTGTGACCTGACACGCAAAACTGTCGTGGTCATCCGACTTTACCACGAAGTGTTTGGAAAAACAAGGACTTATTTTCTGAAGAGAAATCGTTTATCAGTTGCCAAAATGATTTAAGAGTTCCGTCTGAAATGTTTCATAATGTAAAACTTAATAAGTTATGAAATAATATCGACTGACCTAGAAAGTTGATAGAATTCTGCGCTTCAAAACCGCCACCGGATGAAACCGGAAGCATCTCAGCACCGTAACCGCTCGAGAGGGGTTGTATGTGGTGAGTACTGAGGCATACTATTTATAAATTCTTTATTGGTTTAGATATCCAATGGTTGGATTGTCACTATAAACAATATACATAGGGGAAAAAATCACTACACAATAGACATGCAAAAATAACATTTTGACATCACGGCTGAGGTTTGTTTATGAGTATATCTTTAATAATCAATATTCATTCCCTATAAATAGCATTTCTATAATTGTACATATCACTAACCCCATTAACACAAATCTTATTTGTTATTTATATAATCCACCAGTATATCGCAACTTGTAATGGCGGAAATATAACGATAAGTTCCGATGCGATCCGGGAGAGTTCCGAATGTATAATTGATAGTACACGAACGCCATCTATCGTAGAAAATATCGTAGGAGAAAACCATTGATTACATGGTGTTGAACGTCACTTTAACGTCACTTTAAACACTATTTCAGTTATATCGTTACGATCAGTTTTATTGGTGGAGGGAACCTAAGTTCAAGGTAGTTGTATGTATTTTGTGTGTATGTCACAGTAAATCATCACATGTCAACCTTACCTACAGTACACCTCTTTATTTTCTTGATTGTCTCTACAAACTCTATACATGTCTGACTTGTCTGCAGTCTCTGATATACCCACCATTTCTAAATATGTTTCTTGTTTGAAATAATAAGATAAACTCTCTCTCTCCTAAGTAAGCACTTGTATATACTAATACTACACCAAAACATATGATAGACACGCTATTACACAAAAGAGAGGTTCCGAGTGTGTCAATATTTATCTTGGCAATACACATTAATCAGACTGGGAAAACCCACATTACAAACAATCATAAATTGATTATGTATGCACGCACAATAAGCACAATCATCAAAATAATAACATACTGCATGCTATTGATATAGATCTATATAAAGAAACAAAAGTACATGAACAACTAATTAATTGGTAGAAAATAAGTTTATTTATAACATACTCATAAGAAGAAGAACAACAAAAGAAAGAAAAAAAAACCTGTAGAGTTCACTTGTTATTCTTTTTTTTAATTATCAGTTTAATGAATGGTGGTTCCCGCAAATATATTAATTTGCACTTTCTTTTCCTTTCTGGTAACATCTCACGCCTTTCCCTCAAATGGTTACCTCGCAATACCGAGAGGGACGGTGGCAAATCTGGCATAACGCTGTAACCCGATCCTGGTGGAATTTGCATGGCGGCTACCAGAATGTCATCCCTATCGATCAAACTCGATAGCCTCAATATAATATTCCTTGGTCTCATCTCCAGATGGTAGGCGGTGTACTGCTGTAAAGAGCATAGAGGAAGCACGTTCTTTAAGAAATTTAAACACTTCGTGTAAAAATTGTCGAACGAGGGTTTGGGTGATCTTAGGGAATTCCCTGTCTACTCGTTCACCACTAACTCCCCTTATCACTACATTCCATTTATGTCCCCACAGTTCTAGTTTAGTTCTTTCTATTTCTTCCTTTTCTATTTTACTTTCTAGATTTGGAATGTGTTTATTTGTAATTCTTGGAATTCGTTGTTGACAAGTTCCATATGGCTTTCAATTACTTTTACTCTATTTTCAACCTGTTTTTGTTTTGATTTTAGCATTTCTACCTCAGTGTTTATATGGATATGCAACTTCTCAAAGCATTTTGCAATGTCGGCAAAGTCGTTACATTGGTATGCGGGTACGTTTTTGTCAGACATTGTTCAATTGAGATACTCGTGCGGCGGGAAAGACGACACACACTCCACAGTAAATAACCTTATTATATCAAAAATATAAATGAAAGTCACCTGAAAGGCTTAAAATTTCTCCGTCATAATGATGTTGGAACTCTTCTTACACATTGGACACAGTTTTCCACCGTAATTTATGGCACTAGACGCACTTTATTAGGATTGAATTTTTACGTGTTAGCACAACATGGCTGTCACCGGAAGTAGTAATATAAACTATTATTATAAACTAATACTACACAATCATTTATACCCACTACAATGGAAAACGAAATAGTATGCAATTCAATTCAATTCAGGGCTCAACTTAGAGGTACATTTGTAGTCTGATAGCCCGGGACAAGCACAAGTTTGGTTCTGACTAGTGAACATTGCATGTTACTTGTCAGATGGGACAAGTTAAGAAATAAAGGCTCTAAAATTTACAAAATGTTATATAATAAAACTCATCAGTAGCAAGTACATTACCAACCTCACATATAACTGGGTGAGCAGTGTTGTATGGAATGCCAAGTATAATTTCTAGGTATTATTTTGGAAATGCAAGATTTTTAATAATTCATTTAAACTGCACCATGTATGTATGGACACCAATGCATAACTTTACTACTTGCATAAACAGTGAATATTGCAACTTTTTTATTAGAAAGCATTGGTTTGAAAGAACATATAATGCATGTAGTCAGTAAGAAGGAAAAAGATGTCACATGAGTCTAAAAATAGATCAGACTATGTATTGCAGCTTCATGTACTTTAGATAAATCCATAAAATCAAATATAAATAATCTATACAGAAAAGTATCACGAAATTGTTCATAACTAATATACACAAATGTACAACTAAAAAGTTAATGTAGTTTGTAAACAACACATACAGACATCAAATAATACATTCATACATAATAAATTCAAAGCAGGGTATAGTTTTAGTTCAAATTCTGTATTTATTAAACAAAGTTTTTGGTTTACAATGAATTTCTCTGAGTAACAATCTGCTCTGGCACTGACTCAGCTAGGTCTTATTTTAATTTGATTATTCTGAATATTGTTTTTTTTTCATTTCTCTTCTTATGTAATGAATTGTTGACATATTTTTATCTTTTTTTCACAATATATGATTTTCCCAAATAGAATCTACAAGCTGACAGGTGATGTTCACCAGAGAGGGTAACAGTGTAAAATGTTACACTTTTGCCATGTGTTAGGAGTATAATGATACGGTACTCCAAACCAATGAAAAAAAAGATTGGATTTTCACATAAAGCATAATAAGAAACATTCCATTTGTATTCAAATGGAATACAATGAGTGGAACCCAATATTCTTACAAACCACTCAATATTAACATATCGCATTGCAGTATTACAATGTGATATGTTTAAAATGTGTAAGGTGGGTTCAGTTTTTTTTAATTCTAGTGAGACTCTATTTATACAGCTACATATATTACTTTGTGATCAGACCAATATGCATCTACTACATCTGTTTCTATGGGTACATCATCATTTACCTTTATAAATGCTAAATCTAATAGTGAATCATACTTTGTTGTTACTTTTGATACAATCTGTCTGCACTTAAAGTGCTCATGCATAAAGTCTATTAAGGCATTATTTCTTGTCCGTATGTTCATATTGAAATCTCCCATGATCAGTATGTTAGAAAGTTTTATATTTAGGACTTGAAGAAGCTTGGAAATCAGTACATCTTTGAGGTCTTGGAATTTGCACTGAGGTGCTTTATAAACTATAACAATCTGCATGTGACCTTTAACAGAAGTGATGTCTGCCATAATGAATTATAAATAAGGAGTTGATAACTTAATAATATCTTCAATATAGCAATCATTTTTGACATACTTTGCAAGTCCATGGTAGGGTCTCATTGAAATGTTTTCTTGTCTCTGATCATTTCTAATTGGTAGTTGAAATCCTGGCAAAATAAAATCTGTATCTAAATCCCTGGACACAAATCTTGTTTCTGCAAAGCCAATAATATCTGCATTTATAATATTAGGTTCTGCTTTAACATCTTCAAAATGGGCATGTAGTGATATTGCATTATTGACTACGAACTTGAATAAATTGTTATCAACTCTGTACAAAGGTTTGTAACATAACTCTAACACTACCTCAGCTGTCAGTCTTTGCAATTCTTCTTTAGCACTTTCTGAAACTGTGATGTTGGTTTTGTTTAAGTCTCAAATGTGTAATCCATTTAGAGATCGAACTCTACTGAGAGCAACATAATGGATGTGAGGTATTTTTGTTTTGCACTTGGAATTAAGATTGACAACAGTTTTTATTCTGTCTACAATTGTTCATATTTTGACTGATTATAACTACTCTGTGTATTTTACATCTTCAAACATGAAAATATCAATCTTTTGACAGTGTTTTCTAGAAGATTTTTTTACTGGTTACGGACCCTAGAGATTTCTGATAGAAGCATACCTTTTGGATAAAGCCTGATAATTTCTCCAATTGATGTCCGATTTTCATGAATTCGGTATCAAATTAATCCTGATTAATTTTTCTAAAGATTTATATTAAAATAGTTTTGTTGTTTTCCTATTTTGAAAAGTAAAATTTGGTGTAAAAATAAACAAATTTCAAGTGCAACAGCATAACGCCGTATTTGTGCAAATTTTTTGGTACCCTTTTGCTTCTTACTCAAAAACTATGAGAGCTATCTTCTTTAAATTTTGCATGCAACTTCGGTGTTTCACCATCCAAAACATGATATTAGAGTGATATCTTTAAATTCAATGGACGTATGTTAATATTGCACATAACACACTACTTTTGAGTATGAGCCCTATATTGTGTTTCAGCCGACTATGTGTTGCTTCTTAGTTATTGTCTCTGTGATTGTTTTTTTCATCATTTTTTTAATACTCTGGGTATCTTACATGTATCATGTACAAGAACAGGGATACCCAGAAATATAAAGGACTATTTTGCTTGAACCATCATATTTATTAATAAATGTTGAACAAATATGTACATTTAAGTTCATAATAACAATATATTGTTGCCTGAACAAAATGCTATAATATGGAAAGCAAGATTTTAACAGCAAAATATCATGCCAGAATATTTCTGACAATTCTTGACTTCCAAAATAATGTATTACAGAAGCAAATAAACTTGTATTAAAGCTTAGTCACTACAACTTTATAGTATTTAATTAATTTCCAATTGCATGATGATGAAAAGGAATTGTTTTGGTCACTTTTACAAAAGTATGTGCCATTTCAATTTTAAGTCAAATAACCTCAAAATATGTATTTGAAACCTTTGTTTCAGCATTCATATCTATTTTTAACAACTCGTATCATTGCAGTCACACAATTCCTTCGCAATATATACACTCCGACAAAAGTTAAGCACCACCCTATATTCTTATCGATATACTTTTTTTTTTTTACATCAATACTGTTAAAACAATAAAATATATATCACCATTTTTCTTACACTTCTTAAAAGACTACACCAAGGGCTCTAGAATTACCAATCTACGAAGCATGTATCATCTTGAAAGACGTCAATATGACGTGGCAAAAATGGGGTTCAAAACAGGCGCTGGAAAAACGTAAAACCAGTTTGTCTTTGATGGAAGTTTTTAACATTGCAGAGTCTGCAGATTTTAAGAACTTTTAAATGCATCTATTGTGCGTATGTGTAAGGCATAAAAATCAATAACGAGTATATCCACCGCGTTTATTGTGAAGTTCTGTAACGCGCCTCGTCATGCTTCGCACCAGACGCCTATGCCGTTCTTGGGGGAAACTGTTGCCACTGTTAATTTTTCGGCCAATAAAGTCCCATACATGCTCTATATGGTTCATGTCTGGCGACATCGCAGGCCATGGAATTGTCTGAACAGCCTCTTGCTGTAAAAATGTTGTACAATTCGGGCTCTATGTGGCCTAGCGTTGCCGTCCATGCACATTGGCCTGTCAGCCAACGCATGATTGTCGAAATGGGGGACTACGCGTGTAGCGAGCACATTGTCACGGTATTTTTGGCCTGTCAGAATACCATCAAGAACGTACAAGTCCAACTTACAGTCAAAGGAAAAACAACCCCAGACAGTTACACCCCACCCCAAAAGCAGTTGTGCCCAATATGTGGTTGTCATGAAATGAAGTGTTTCGTTGGCGCCAAACCTTTGCACGACCGTCGGTAGGGCGTACCAAAAAACGACTTTCATAAGACCAGTGGACCCGTCTCCATGTGCGAATAGTCCATCCCAAATGATCATGTGACCAGTCAAATCGAGCATGGCGATGACGCAATGTCAACTGTGGACGTTTTATGGGTCGTCGCGCTCGCATTCCCTGATGGTGGAGGCGTCTGCTTACAGTGCGTGTGCTAATGTGGCCTCCAAAGACTAGATTACCACGTTTGACGAAAACGCTGCATCAGTCATACAATGATGGAATGGTTATCCCTGAAGTGGTCTGCCACCCTTCTATGGCTAAAACCAACGCTATGCATGCCAACGGCTTGCCACCTTTCTGGTATGGTTAATTTTCGCCGCACCATACCAAACCAATAGAAAATGAAACCTAAAACTCTACACAAAAGAATCAGCTTTCGTTCGGAAACACAAATGTTGAAAAGTACACGTGGCACTTTACACACCCTGTCATATACACATAAATAAAAATCGATCAATTTCACAAGTAAGTAATTATAAGTATGTGTGTACAGGTAACGAAAACAGCAAACCGATTTGAAATAAGTTAATTATTAGAAAATATATTATTGAAACAAGTCAGGTGGTGCTTAACTTTTGTCGGACTGTATATAATCAAAAGAAAAAAAGTGATAATAGTTCATTAATGTGAACTATTAAAGGAAAGTCATTGTTCCTAAAAAAATAAGCTTTTATTTGAAAAAGCTTGAGGCACAGTAGCACTTGTCCATATCTTGCAGTTAAGCAAATCATCAAATATAATATAAACTATTTTTTTTTTATAATATATTTTTTTATTTTTTACTTTCACATTATACATATAATACATTACAGATATATTTAGCAGGACAGTGTCAGTCACTACCTATTAGCATTACAAAACATTGTCATACAGTGTACATTCAAATACATCATTTACTTGTGTCACTATCATGTTAGTTTAAATAAATAACTAATGAAAAAAATAGATCATTTTCAAAAAGTATAGTTTTCGAAATAGAAATTACATACTTCAAAACTTAAAAATGGTTTTCATCAATAACTAACTATATTTATAATATACAATACAATACAATACAATACAATACAATAATCATATTGGATGCACTTTCCCACTGTCCATATGTGTGGTGCATCCATTTAGAATTTGTCTAGAACAGTATATATTTATCTTAATATTTTCCCATTTCTTCACAATTCTTTCTCTCATTGCAGGGGTCTGATAGAAAGACGCAGATTGAACTTCAATGCCATATGTGCGTTTTAATAAATTTACTACACCTGATACATATGGTTTTTGTCCAGAAAATCTACAAGAGTAGATATAATAAATACTTAATGAGAACAATGAATAGATTAATAGAGTAATCAAGCATGTCTGATCCAAGTATTGTAGGTTGTGCCGAAATAGGAATTTCTACATTACACTTGTTTTTTTTAATATTTCTGCCATTTCTAACCATAGACTTTTGACAATATTACATTCCCAGAATAAGTGCAAAATTGTTTCTTTTGTTTCATTACAACAAGTACATAGTTGGGTCTCTTTTAATTTACATTTATACAGAAGGGAATTGGTACACAAAATTTTATGCAATATTTTGTATTGAAATACCGAAAAAAAAATTTTTTTGTACAATAGAAAGGAATTTTGTATATCAGATCCCAGTTCACAATTTCTGTATTTAATTCTTTTTTCCATCTTTCTTGTTGTTTTTTTGGTGGTTCAAAGTAGTTTGACAAAATGTTTCTGTAGAAATATTGGCTCGATTTCTTGTTTTTTTTTACATATTCAAAATTTTCACAAGTTATCAATGTGATTTTTTTTGTAAGTTTAATTCTAACCTTCCAAATTTGTGGTATCATATGTAAAATTCCCATATACTGTAAATAGGTGGTTTCTATCCCATACATTTCTTTAAATCGATTGAAGGAAAGGAATTCATTGTTCTCATCAAGTAAATCATTTATAAAAAATATTCCCGCATCACACCATTTATAATAAAAAAAAAATATTTGAAGGAATATCATCACTTTCGGAAGACCTCTCCCTTAATTTCCCCAGTTTTGAAAGATATCAGTCCAAAATCTGTTGAAATGTGATGCGACTTTTGAGAGTCCATGTTGGTCTAACATCCATATTTTATCTGCCCCATATTTATAATACTGATCAATAAATAATGTTTTCCATGGAGCTATTTTTAAGGGGTCCAATATTTTATTTATCCATACCATTTTCAGTCCGTGACAAAAAGATTATATATGTGGCATTTTAAGTCCCCCCTCCTCATACTGGACAATAATGACTTTCCGTTTAATTTTGTCTGGCTTTCCACTCCATAAGAATGAATAGAAAATTTTCTGTATTTCATTTATTATTTTATCTGAAGGGTTGGGCAAAACAGTGAGAGATTGGATTAAGATTGGAATTGCTAAAGATTTTATTACTGTAATTTTTCCCATATAAGTCAGATCCCGATAAATCCAAGAGTTTAACAATGTTCTTATTTTTTCTATTTTTTGTTTAAAATTGAAAGCTGTTTTGTCTTCAGTAAAAAGATCATAGTTGATACCAAGTAATTTAAATTTTCCCGATTGGTTCCATTTTAGCTTTTCTCCTGGCAATATTTTTTTCTTTTGAATGTACCTTTGACCCAATCCATATGGCTTCAGTTTTATCTAAATTTTCTTTTAGTCCTGCACATTCTGAGAATTTTTCTAAAATATATAGAGATTTTCTAAGCGAGTCATCACCCTCATCTAAAATGAGTCATCTGCATATTGACTAAGTAAATATTCCGTGTTATTAATTTTCATTCCATTTATACTAGTATCATTTTTTATTGCTGCGCTCATTAATTCTAATGCCAAAATAAAGAGGTAAGGGGATAAAGGATCACCTTGACGCACTCCTCTATTTAACGAGAAAAATTTGGAACAGTAACCATTATTGATAATACAACTTTCGGTATTTTCATATAATGTTTCCACCCATTTGACAAATTCAGGACCAAAACCTAAGAATATTAACGTTTTATTGATAAAAGACCATTCAAGAGTATCAAATGATTTTTCAAAATCTAGTAGAATCAAGAGGCCTGGGATATCTTCTTCTTCTGCTTTTTCTATTAACTCAAATAAGAGTCTAGTACACTCTCCAATGTATCTTCCCCTCAAAAAGCCTTGTTGTTTTTCACTTATAATTTGATCTAAAAATGGTTTTATTCTATTTGCTAACGCTGCAGAGGCAATTTTTGTATCAATATTTAAACGTGTGATTGGGCGCCAGTTATTTAAATTAAATTTTGACTTACCTTCCTTAGGAATGCACGTGACTAAACCTTGTCTTTGGGAGGTAGAGAAAGTACCATTTTTAAAACCATAATTCAGGGAATTTACGAGATATTCATTCAAATCATTCCAAAAAAAATTATAAAATTCTGCAGTGTACCCATCCATACCTGGAGATTTTCCATTGTTCATATTTCTAAGAGCTTTTAAACACTCACTCCTATCTAACATTCCTTCCCCCATTTCTCTTTGATCTTGTAACAGAAAATTTATAAAAGGATTCTCTCTATCAAAAAAATGTTTTTCATGATCATTATTAAGGATTGAATTCTTGGAGGTGTATAGATTTTCATAAAATAATTTTTGTTTCTCTAAAATTATAAATTGGTCTACTATCTCTTCTCCATTTTCTTCGATGATTTTTGTTATTATTTTTTCATTAAAATGTCTCTTTTCCAGATTACAGAAATAATTTGTACATGTTTCCCCTTCTGCTGCCCATCTAGCTTTTGCCCTTGCCATAATACCATTAACTTTTTTTTTCTCTAAACATTTTTAAATCATATTCTGTCTGTTTAATTTTATTTCCCAAAGTTTCACTTATATTAGATTCATAACTTAACTGTAAAGTATGCATTTTTTTTCATATTCAATTTCTAATGACTGATTTTTCTTTTTTCAATAGGATGAGTATGAAATAGTTTTGCCTCTAATCATACATTTAAGCAGTTCCCAAAATATTTGAGGGTTTATTGATAATTCTATACCATCCCTTTCAAAACCTGGCAGAGTATATTGATCAACGGTTTCTACAATACATTTTTTAACTTCTGAAACATATTCTTTATCATGAAGTAAACTATTATTAAATTTCCATGTACCTCTTCCTTTTGTTTGATTATAAAATTGTAAAGCAAGACACACTGGAGAATGATCCGAACGATAGCTTATTTCAATGTCAACTTTTTTCACAAAAGGTTCAAAATCAGATGATATCAAAAAGTAATCAAGTCTACTTTGTTTTAAGTCTGGGCCCCTCCATGTATATCTTTTTGTATCTGGGTTTATTGCTCTCCAAATATCTATTAAATCCAAAGAATTTTTCATGTCAATAATCTGTCGTTGAGCTTTAATATTATTTTGTGATATATTAATTTGCTGTATCTATTTCATAATCTTGTACTACATTTCTATCCCCAACCATTATAATTGATGTATTTTGGATCCTTGCCACTGTATCCTGAATATTTGTGAAAAAATCTGGAGAATCATTATTTGGACCGTATAAAGCAACTAATGTTATTCGATACTCTTGAATTGTCATGTCTAAAATTAAATAATTTCCTTCTTTATCTATTATTTCATTATGCACATTATATTTAAATGTATTATTTATTAAAATAGCAATCCTCCTACTGTTACCAGTGTGTGAACTGAAATATCCCTTGTAACCCCATTCCTGTTTCCATTGATTTTCATTTTCATTTTTACAATGAGTATCTAATAAAATTGAGATATCATATTTTTCTTGACACTTTAAGAAATAATCTTTCCTCTTAAGCCTATCTGATAACCCTCTGCAATTTAGAGAACCTATTTTAATTGATCCCATATTCTAAATAAAACAAATAATAAATTTCTATAATATTTACTGACCAATCTCTTGAGTAAAGATATTATATATATTTTAAAAATCATTATATTGATATAATAGTAACGCAAAGAAAGTATACAAGTATATAAATACTGAAAACATGAACATATATATGTATCAACTGACACTGCCCAGACATACACATGATAAATATTCATTACAATGTACAAAGTGAAAATAAAATTTAATATAGAATATTTTCCCATTATAAAAAAAATCCCCCCTTGTTTCAGATAACTTCCTGTTTATTCTGAATTACCCTATTATTTTTTCAATCCTGCCTTTAAGAAAATTATTTATTAATTGTGCTTTATACATGTTATTATTTTCCTTATACAATATGTATATACTAATTATGAATAAATTTTCAACCAACAAAAACATACAGCAATTAAAGTATACATACATACTTATAAACGGTGCATGCAATAATTTATGCATACATTTTCACCCCACAAAAACATACAGCACCAATATAAAGTATACATATATATATATATATATATATATATATATATAGTATAGCGGCTCAATAGTACAACGTAATAAGGATTAAAGGCGTCTGATTTGTGTGACACATTACTTCTGGTATTTAGGGGGTTAAGGTGAACTGTTGCACTCTTCCAGGGGTCTGAGGTTCGCCCTTCAGTAATACTGTACAGCATTCGGCTTGACTTCAGACTATACAGAAGTGCTTCAGGGTGGAACAATCTCAATGCCCACGATTGGACATGTAGATAACGGATAATGTATAGGTGACCATAGACCATTTTGGCTATCCTGTTTAGGTCCTTTGGTTTTATTGCTTGCATCACTTTAAATTATTTGGCCTTCAACTTGTTCGATTTAGAGCGCGCCCAATGATGGTTATTCCAGAAACGCAACGTGCGCACTAAATTTGATATATATGTTTTTATTAGATCAGTTAAGTGTAAATGCTCAACGCATAGATAATTAAGCTGCAATTGTTAGAAATATCATCAATACGGTCAGTTTACAATTTACAAAATACAAATGAATAGAGTAAATTCCGCATGAAACTACTGTCATTCAAAGTGCCAAATCATACAGCAGACGAAGCTGTCCCTCAAAGCGCCATACCATACCTTTCTAGATTGCTAGCATTTTTATTTGAACCTTATAATGTTAAGAAGAGTTTGGAGATACCAAAGGGGTAATCAGAATCCGTAAGTGAAGACGAACAGACAACAAAATGGCCAACAGGAGAAGCAAACATCTACAACACATTGCATATAAAGCTAAATATTGGATAACCGGAACCCAATTAAAATCCAGGGGTGAACTCAGGTGCTTCGGAAGGTAATCAATCCCTGCTCCACTAGTGGCACCCATCGTGTGACTGTCGTTACAAACCCGGTGATAAGTCATGTGTTGACTTGAAAGAAAAGCGGAAATACATATGCAATAAGATCATGTTATCTTGTGTCAGAGGTCACATGAATGTTCTGTGTAATTTATATGGTTGAATCACAACTCTTCTTTCATATAAAAAAATCATATAAAACATAATTGCTTCATACCTTCACTGTTAATGTGCACCTAGAAAATGACAATGAAGACAGGTTTCGTAGCGATACTTTATGACAAAAGAAATGATTTCAATTTTCCAAAGGGCCCGGGTGGGTCAATGAGTTAGGCAGTTGGATTACCTAACAACTCATACAAGCCTATCACCAATACGGCGTGGGTTCGCGACCGGCTTTGTAAATTACAAAAAGGTGCACTCGACTCATTCGCAAGTGATAAAGTTTACCAGTTTCTTGCCCGTGGTCGATGGTTCTCTCCGGGTACCCCGTCTTCTTCCACCACTAAAACTGGTCGCCATGACATAGCTGAAATATTGCTGAAAGTGGCGTTAAAAATCAATCAATCAATTTTCCCCTTGTGGACTTACAGCATGGGGTTTGTGTTGCACAATCTCTAGTCTTCTGTGTAGTGTTTTGTAGAGTGTTACTTAACGCCAAATGAGAACATTTTCCTGCTATATCACGTAGAGAACAATTTACGTTTTGATGAAATGATGATGATATCCGCTTCTTTTCACACCAAAATGCTTTGTTGGTGCTCACTCAAACAAGAGTCCTCAGGTATACATGTGGCTCCATACTGATATATTAGATTGATTCCGACCAGTCACTGTTCTTACTCCTTTGTGGTTGCTCAGCAGAGAGGCAACTCATACCCATGTTCTAGTCTTTGGTTTGCCTCGACCGTGATCGAACTCACAGTCTACCTAATTGCGGCCGGCAAGCTAACCATTATACCATCGTTGCTGTCACACAAAGATTGATAGTGGTATTTTGGCATTTTCAAATTCTTATTCAAATGTTGCAGTAAGCAATGTAAACACATGACAAAGTATATTTATACATATTGAAATTTTGCAATTATAGATACGGTATTATCATTACAGATACATTTACAGCGATGAGTTGACACTGTCAAACGAAAATGTAAAAGATACACTATATGCTGCTGATAAATATATGCTGTGGAAAGTAAAGATGTCATGTTCAGATTATCTTAAAGTGACCGCGTGTTCCTGTGACGCGTCTGTCGCTCTCCAAGCTGCCTGTCAATTTGGTCTTAAGGAACTACAAGAAACAAGTCTTGCATATATAGAAAACAACACAGAAGACTGCTTATCTTCTGAACACACAATGCAGCTTCCAAAAGAATGCATGGAAATTATTTTACGGTCGGATAACTTGTCATGTTCGGAAACTGACATCTTAAAATGTGTATTAGAATGGGCTAAAGTTCGATGCACAGAGGCAAAACAAGAAATAAAGGAAGGTAATTTAAGAAATCTTATTGCAAATTTGCTTCCGTTAGTGAGATTTCCTTTGGTAGATAAAGAATATTTTGCCACAGTAATATCAGATGCAGATTTATTGACTCTACCAGAAATTGTGAGTGTGTTTCGTTCCCACTACGGAGTTCCCAATATTTTTTTCTCCAATGAAATAAGGAAGCCATTGACAAATCAACCATGCATTGAACCTGCAATCTATTATACACCACGTGGTAGGGGGAGGCGATATTAAAGCAATAGTCAGGTTTGGTCCACCTTCAGACATTTCACCGAGCAAACAACATTTTTCCTTTGCAATATTTGATGAAGTAGAAAAGGTGGTATCTTCATTATAGAAAAGCAGATATGTAACACGTATTGAAAATGGATAAACATTAATTCCCCATCCGGTATATCTAACAGCAATTACATCTTATACCCTCGAAGTGAAGTATTTAGATATCAATACATATCATAACACAGACGACAAGGCATCATGCTAATTCCGAAGCATCACCGTTGTGTACCACTAGAACAGACAGATAAATGGGACAGATTGCAGGAATATTGTTTAGTGAATAAATTGTATATACTAAAAATGTACACCGCATATATAAGCATACGGGTATGAACAAGCAATCGATAAAATGTATTCTTAATGTCATTGCTTTGTTCTGTCAAAGTGTCACAATATATATTTGTGGTATATTGTAAATAAAAATCCATTGATTGTTGTTTAATGCCAAATGAGCAATTTATCAGCAATATCATGGCGAGAACAAGTTGCTTTCAATGGAATGATGATGATTCCCACTTTATACTGGACAAACATGCTTTAATATAGTGTTAGTTCACTGAAAAAAAAACAGTCCGCGGGTAGACATGTCGATCCACTCGGACATATTATCCTGATACCGAGACAACAATTCTTTGCTCTTTCTCCTCAATGCATCGGTGTACGTAGCTGCGAAGTAACTAATACCAATTTTATAATCTTTGGGCTCAAACCCACGATCTACCATAATAGAGTCGAACACGGTAACCATTACACCTCCGATGAGGTTATATGAAGCGTAGAAACTGAGACAAATGTGTACATGGAAAACACATAAAACTATTGAGACATGGGAGTGAAGTTATTCGGCTATTAATACTGAAATAACTGCTATAAACGCTCGCCTTATATGTTACACCTATATAATATTATTTCATATTAAATAATAAAATTGTACAATGTTCTCCCTTGTTTTCCAAATGATAGGTTCTGCCTATCAACAGGACGTTTTGATTTACAAGTAGTTAAACATAGCTTACTAAATATCAACTGGTAAAACATGTGACAAGCGGACCAGAAAAAGTGATATTATATTGCATTGCAGTAGGATTATATAACTCTCGTGATGCAAATATATTCACAACGTTTACAATCGAATCTAGGTTTCTCGAATTCACAAGTACTATGTATTATACGATATAAAGCGAGACAAAGGCTGCTACGAAACGTTCAAATATATAGTTCCCTGTCAATAATAATCATAGTACACGAATATATGCATAGGCAGGTATAGTGCTATGTCATGTGATATTGGATCATATTTCACACCCTGCATTATATCTTTAGATTGGAGTGTACGGATGTTGTGAAATGTACGGAGTTCCCTTGTTCCATTGCTATTAATTAGTCATGTTATACCAGAGCCTGCATCGATGACGTCATAATATACATTTTATGAATATAATATAACCTCTATTTCAAATAGAAAGATAGCATTCCACTCTCCTCGTCTTAACAATTCATGATAGTCCTAGAAAACGATACATAGAAAGTCAGGTTAGATCAGTGAACCAGTCTACGATTAGAAAACAGCTAATGCGATTTCAATATAACGAGAATGGACTGCCCAATACTGATATGACGTAACGATTAACAAGATAACTAGAAGAAACAACTCAAAACACTCCTTAACAACAGAATTCTCCCGCGTTTTTTGTTGGGTTTGTGTTGCTCAATCTATATGTATTATGTGTAGTGACTTGTTGTATCTTTATCATTTGTTTATGACAGTTGTGTGAGGTAACATTGTTATGAATTAGTATTAAACTTGCAGTGACATTTGTTTTAGAAAACACTCAGTGGATACATGAAAGTAATTTTGTGAGGTAGCCTCTGCCACTCTACCCTGTCATTCAGTTGTTCGCCAACTTTCAGATGTATACAAACATTGAAATAAACCCACAGTCTTTTCCTTCATTCGCAATATTTATGATGACTTATAATAATTATCAGTGACACTTTTGAAGGCTATTCTGTTTAGGCCCTTTGGATTCTTGTAAGTGAGCGTACCTTGATGATGGTTCTTCTAGAAACACGTCGAGCACAACAAGTTAGATATCTACGTTTTTACTGATTGTAATGATGCAAATGATAAAGAAATATGTGTTGGACGATGTTGATGTATGTTTAAATTGTCGGTATGAACATAAAATAGTACAACTTTACAATTTTTGTGTTAGAGTTATCTCCCGTTGAATATTAAGCGAGTGAGTGGTTGTTCTTTACTGCCAGATCAGCATTTTTCAGCTATATCGTAGCGAGAACAAGTTAGCTGTCAATGAAATGATGATGAGGTTTTGTACCAGACCAACACGCTTAGTTGGATTTTTAAAGTGCTAGCTTACTTAAACAAATAGTCCGCGGATAGACATGTCACACCATTCTGACACATTATCCTGATTCCGAGCTAACCAGTTTTGCTCTCTCTCCATAATGCTTAGCGGAGAAGCAACAACTGACTAATATTTGGTTTGACCCGATCGAGACTCGAATCCACTATCCACAACATTCGAGGTGAGTACGCTAACCATTACACCACCGATTCGGTTCTGTTGAACATTGATATAAGCAGATGAATAGTATACTGACAAAAGGTAAGTCGTTAGCTGTGGGGCCATTTCAGTTGGGAAGTTGAAATCATCCCGTTTTCTAGAATGCCGCTGTGATGTAAGAATTACTTAAATAACGTTTGTATATAGTGTTGTTAATAACTCATCGTTTCCTAGTAATATTTAACATAATTATTTTCATTTTAGCTTACATATTGAAAATGTCGGGCCAATAAAAACAAAATTTTAAAATGTGGTATTATAGCTTAGGCCTTCTTCATGTAACCAGTTGTCTCTGGACATTTAACCTTTTGATTATTGTAAAGGAATATATTAAGAATTTGATTCGTTAGGATTTTCGTGTAAAGCGAATTTTGGTTCGTTTCTACTTACAACTGTTTGTCTGGAAGTCATTTTGTTAATGTCACTTACGCATACTGGTATCGAACACGATTTCCATATCAGACGGTTCACATGTAACAGGAGCACGATGGTCTCAAACATGATTTCTATATCAGACGGTTCACATG
>MJUT01047241.1:21977-33847 GCA_002080005.1 Gigantidas platifrons
TTGAGTGGCTATTTGAATACCAACATGTAGACAAACAGGTATATTTGAGCTCTTTATATATAAACGATAGATTATTCCACATCCACGGCTTCCTCGTAACGTCGGTTTCATAAATATAAAAAAAAACAAATAAAATAAAACGCAATGTATTCATTTGTAATAAAGAATATTTACATTGTATATGTCACGGGGATCAATTGATAAAATCAAAAAATAAAATAAAACTCAAAGCATTAATTTGAAACAAATGATAATTATATGTCGTTGGGATTAATTGTTAAAAATAATAAAACGAAAAGTATTCACTTGAAACAAAGGATTTTTTTTTTTTTTTTTCTGTCACGGGAATTAATTTCGTACTAAACATATTTTATGTTCTCTTGCGGTATTACAGTTCGATACTTTGTCTTGCATTGCTTCATAATATATTCACCTTTTTTGTGTTATGCCTAGCACTGTTACACAATTCCAGTCTGTACCTTGACAAACAAACTAAGATTTAGGAAAACTTATTATGTGGATATTTTGTCTTCTTATATCTACTAAGATGTGACAGGTCGAAATAAATATCAAATAATAATCGTCGCTAAAATACCAAACGAAACTGTTTATTTTATTTACCATAAATGGTATGTCATAAAGATTGTGTTTGAGCAGTCACTATGTTTATATTATTTTTATTATTGATAACATGTGTATACATGCACCGTCTATGGTCTACTTACAACAGGTATACATGTTATGTGACAAGGATTATGACTATATAGTCCCTTTGTTTATATTATCTTCATTAGCATGTATACATGCACCGTTTTTAAATTTACAGTAATTTAAAATTTGGTTTTCCTTCATCATTATATTTCAGTTCACCAAAATAAAAAAAAAACTGTACAGAGACAAGTAATCTTTGGCAAATGGTCGTTTATGTTTCACCTTTAGGTCAACTTGACTGACTAACAAATCAACTTTCCCTTTCGAACCTTTACCTTACTGCCAGAACCACTCAAAATGCTCAAAATCATTTTCATTTCTTTTTTTGTATATATGTTTATTGCATTGTCAACCTTTGTTATTTGTAATTTATATATATGTTGTTTATTTGATTATGGATGCAATGACTTACATGTATGTTCCTGCCGATATGAAAGACATGACTATGGATGCTCAAGTATGTGTATACAATTGCCAAATGGGTAATAATATACAGGATTACAGAGCAGCCATAGGCATGTTTCATCTTTGTAGGAAAATTTCAATTGGACATCTTAATACAATGCCTGATACTTATTTCGATATACTTAAAACCAACTTACAGTGTTCACTCCATGTTGCGTTACTCTTAGTTCTTCAAAGTAGTAATCCCCATGGTAATGCAGTTTTTCTATTGTATGTTTTATATTTTATCCTATTAATTGGAAATGTTGAATCAAATCCAGGTCCAGAAAATCCAGATTTAAGCGAGTCTTCTTTATTCAAAAATAATTTAACTGATAAATCCATATCACTATGTAACATAAATATACGCAGTATAAGACACAAAATTAATTTCCTTCAAAATTTTGCCGATGAATTTGACATATTGATTATAACTGAATCACACCTTGATAATAGTGTATCAATTAATGATATATTATTAGATACTTTCTCAAACTGTCCCCAGCGTAGGGATAGATCATTCGCAGGCGGAGGACTGATAATTTACACGAAGCCCGAAATAGGAATTGTTAGGAAGTCCCAGTATGAAAACGAAATTGATGAAACAATCTGGCTAGAACTGTATACAAAAGGTCACTCGTTTCTATTATGTAATACATATCGACCACAATGGACAGATATTGATTACTGGACTCGCCTAAGCTATTCAGTCGAGTTGGCCCTTCAACAAAACGATAAAATCGTGATCGCGGGTGATTTAAATTGTGATCTTCTTAGACCGAACAACAACAAACTTATTGATCTAATGAATATGTACAATTTACGAAATGTTATAAATAAACCAACTAGACGCCACAATAATTGCAGTTCCTTATTAGATCCAATAATTATTAGTGATACTATGACACTTTTATATTCTGATGTAATCGACCTTCGTCATACATAAGTGATCACGATGCAGCGCTAGTTATTTTTGAATGCCCGAAAGCTATTTCGGGTTCTTTCACAAGGGAAATTTTATTATATGATAAACTGGACGCTGAAAAATTTAATCAGAGTCTTAATGACATTAATTGGGACGAAAAGCTAAATTTAAATGATGTTGATGAGATGTGCGAAGAATTTACAAACTGTTTCCTCGGAATTGCGAAAAAATGTATACCAACGAAAACAATAAGGGTCAGGGACAAAGACAAACCGTGGTTTAATTCTACAATAAAAAAAGAAATACGAATACGTGATCGTTTAAGGAAAAAGGTCTTAAAGTATGGGAGGGAAATAGATATTGCTCATTTTAAAAAACAAAGAAACAAAGTGAACAATTTGAAAAAAAATGCAAAAGAAAATTTCGAATCCATTTAGACAATATTCTTTTTGACAATTCCTCAAACCCCAAAACCTATTGGAAAATAATGAAAATGTTGATTAATGCAAACAAGGGAAGTAACTGTATTCCACCCATGAATAATGATGGAGAATTCATTGATGATGATGTCGAAAAATGCGAGTTACTTAACAAATATTTCTGTGAAATTTCTAAAATAGAGGACAACAATATCCCCCCTCCCGCTTTTCCAAACAGAACTGAAAATACTATAAATGATATTATTGTAACGGAAAATGAAATTACTGATGTAATACAAATTCTGGATCCAAAAAAGGCTACTGGACCAGATAAAATAAGTCACAAATTGTTAAAAATTTCGCCAAATAAGATAGCTAAACCCTTGGCAATTATTTTTAACAAGTCGTTACAACAGTGCAAATTTCCCTCATCTTGGAAAATTGCACATGTCATACCCATATTTAAAAAAGGGGACGCTTCATTGCCCTCCAATTATCGCCCCATATCTTTATTAAGTTGTGTGAGTAAGATTATGGAACGAGTAGTTTATAAATATGTTTACAATCATCTAGTCAGAAACAAACTTATTTACGAATACCAATCGGGATTCTTACCCAAACATTCAACTGTCCATCAATTACTCGAACTTTATAACACCATACTTAATTCACTTGAGAAAAAAGAATTTAGCTGTTTTGTATTCTGCGATTTTTCAAAGGCGTTCGACAAAGTTTGGCACAAAGGTTTATTACATAAAATGAATGCATATGGCATAAACGGCAATCTACTTAGTTGGTTTGGAAATTATTTCAAAAACAGAAAGCAACAGGTCATTAATAGGTCAGCGGTATCTTCTTTTTCATTTGTTTCTGCGGGGGTATCCCAAGGGTCCGTCTTGGGGCCATTGCTTTTTTTAATCTATATAGACGACATTGGAGAAAAACTCCACTCTTTAAGTAGATTATTTGCTGACGACACTGCTCTTGGATATTCGAGTGGAAATGTTGATGAAATCAATACTGTCATCAATCACGACTTGAACGAACTTAATGTTTGGTCTCGTAGTTGGTTAATGTCTTTTAACCCTGATAAAACTGAAATAATGGTCTTTTCCAATATTGATACAGAAAATGATTTCAATTTTTCTTTTGAAGGTAAAAACATTCTACTTACTGATACCCATAAACATTTGGGAGTAACGTTTTCAAGTAATGCTAAATGGAATGACCATGTTGAAAACATTACAAAAAAAATCTCCAAACATCTTTGCATGTTACGGAAATTGAAATTAAGAATGAATCGCGTAAATCTCGAAAAGTTGTACCTTATTTTTATTCGGCCCCTATTTGAATATGCGTGTGAAGTGTGGGATAACTGCGGGTCTTGGTATTCTAATAAATTAGAACGACAACAATTAGAAGCTGCTCGTATTATAACAGGCCTCCCAATATTTACAAAAACTGATTTTCTTTATCAGGAATTGGGATGGGAAACCCTAGCAATCAGAAGACAAAAACGAAAACTTCAGTTATTCTATAATATGCGAAATGGCACAGCACCCAATTATCTTTGTGATCTTGTTCCGCCAACTATACAGAGCACAACTGTTTATCCCCTACGTAATGGTTCTGACATAATTGTACCTTTCTGTAGACTTTCTTTTACGACTGACTCCTTTATTCCATCTACCATAAAGAGTTGGAACAAGCTCGACACGTCCATTAAAAGCTTAGATACGATAACAAAGTTCAAGAATGCATTACGTCTCAATAGTGATTATCCTAAGCAATTACCAAAACAGTTTTCCTATGGCCCTAGAAAACTTAACATTATCTTAACCCAAATTAGATGTTGAGCCTCATTTTTGAACTATGATCTGTTTAAAATAAATATTGTAGCTAGTCCTAATTGCAACTGCGGATTCCCAAGAGAAGATGCTGAACATTACTTGTTACACAGCCTCATCTGGGTGCCATTTAACATTGATTTAAATTTAATCACAAAAGGAAGTGATAACCTCACCCTTGATGAAAATATTCGAGTCTTTCGAAATGTATATAAATTTATTAAAGAGTCCAAACGGTTTCTAATTGTTTAAAATGTTCATAAGCATTGCATCCATCCACTTTCACATCTTTTTTTGTTTCTTTTTTTATATATAGTCTATATATATATTTTCTTATTTTGTTTTGTTTTATTTCTTATCAAGAATTACATCTCATTATTTTGTCTGACATATCGTGCATGCTCTTGTTGTTGTTATTATTGATAATTACACTGTAAACGGGAGAGGACTTCATAAGTTAGCGCAACTTGTGTCCAATCCTTTTTGTCATTTGTTCAAATAAAATTGTTATAAACTTATAAACTAAGCTAATAGACATGAAAAGAAATACACGGATGTAGATAAACACACGAGTGAAATTCTTATTTCAAAATTCAACAATCAAATTCTAGAGTCTTTGCAACAATTATGGACGGAAGAATGTAGAAAAGAAGAAGAAAAATCGATTGGAACATGGAAAAAGAAGCAACCCTGGCTTGATAACTACGAGGAAAAATACGGTACAGTGGATTCTTTTATCCCAGTTCTTAAAAAATCTAAGAAACATGAAAAGTCTGGTAATCAAAAATTTCAAACAAAGAAATATAACAATAACAGAAATTATAATATAGACAGAAATATGTACCAGTCGAACAGACCCGAAACCCTACGGAAGACATACCACCACCAAGTACATGAGCATCACAGAAATCCAAACTCAAACTTTAGAAAAGAAAATGCAAATCATCAATGTTCTGGAAGGAATAGGTTCCGCAACACAAATTTCACAAAAGGATATTTTCATCGTAATGGAACAACGTACATAGGAAAAAATGTCCAGAAACATTTTTTAGGAAGAGGCGTGTCCGACAAAGGTGGCGGAACACAAGACAATGTACAAATACTACAAACCGCGAGTCGGCAACAATCCCCGGAGAATATGTTTTTCGATCAACAAACACGAGTCAAAGTAATTGCAAAACGCCGAAAATTATGCCGAAAATAATTAATCTGTCACAAAGAATACTCAACGATAATGAAATAAATCTACTTAAAAGAGGATTAAAATTTACACCTACACCACAGTAAAGCAAAGAAATTTTAAATGCGGATATTAGTGATTTTTGCAGAAAATTAAGATTGAGTTATATATTTAACGAAAAAGATGAAGATGAAGATGACGATGATCTCAAACCTTTAGTACGAAATAAATCAAATTGGAAACCGAAAGTGACGAAAGACAAACACTTAGAAGAAACCATTGCTCTATTAAAAACGAAATCTTTAGATAAAAATAACAGTATTAAAGAAAATGTATCGCCAAAAGAAAGGAAGGCGGTTCTAGATCTTAAATCAGACAAATCAATTATAATAAAGGAAGCGGACAAAGGTAGCGCAATTGTTATTCTTGATCGAGATTATTATCGAGAAAAAATTCTCAACATGTTAACGGATAATCAGTATTATGAAATGACAGATAAAACGGCGGATAAAAAAACAAGAAAACTTATTGAAAAACTTTTTGTAAAGGATGACATCGGTGTATTAGATGAAGAACAAGACTATATTACAAATTTTGCATTCACTGAAAGTTATTTTTACGGATTACCGAAAATACACAAAAGCCAAGAAATATCTAACGCAATTTCAAGTAAAAATTCCGAATATATAGAAATTCTTCGACCCGACGACCTAACATTTCGACCAATAGTTGGAGGACCAAATAATGTGACTCAAAGACTAAGTAATTTTATTGATATCATTCTTAAACCTTTATGTCAGGAAGTGCCCAGTTTCATTCGAGACGACTTAGATTTTTTAACTCATTTACCCGAAATTGCCCCCGTAAATTCGGAACTCATTACCTTTGATGTCGTAAGTTTATATACCAACATTCCACACGATCTTGGATTGTCTGCCGTTAAGTTCTGGCTAGAGAAGAAATGCCATTTGATCCAAGGAAATATATCCGAAAGTTTTATTCTATCTTCATTGAAAATAATTTTGGAAAACAATGTGTTTTATTTCGACGGTTTATATTATAAACAGAAAAAAGGTACAGCCATGGGTACTAAAGTTGCACCAACATATGCTACGTTGGTTCTAGGATATTTAGAACACCAGTTGATTTCAACTATTACAGTGAAATACGGAGAATCGTTTGCAACATATATAAGAAATAACTGGAAACGTTTTCTTGACGACTGTTTTATTTTATGGAATACAGATATATTCGTCGAAAATTTTCATTCTGAGTTAAATGGATTAAATGAACATATTCAGTTTACCATGAATCGTAGTAAATCGGAGATGCCTTTTCTGGATGTATTAGTTAAAATTACAGAGAATAATTATATTGAAACAGATTTATACTCTAAAACAACGGATTCTCATTTGTACTTAAATTTTAATTCGTGTCATCCGAAACACACTAAATTAAATATTCCCTTCAATTTAGCATCCCGTATTGTTTCAATTGTCAATACGGAAGAAACCAGAGACAAAAGACTTTCCGAATTAAAATCGTATTTGCAGAAACAATGTTATCCGAACAATTAATACATTTTGGCATTTCGAAAGCTTTAGAAAAAGGTCCAATACAAACATCTAATAGACAAAGTGAAAAACAAGAAGTTATTCCGTTCGTAACTACTTATAATCCAAGAAACTTCAATATTTTTGGATATATGAAACTAATTGAAAATAATTTAAAACTTAGCCAAACCATGGATAATGTTCTACAGAAGAAGAAGATCATAAACAGTAAAAGACAATCTAAAAATCTCAAACGTATATTGTCATCTTCAAAGTTTGATTCTATTGAAACGACAGTGTCCGTACAGAAATGCAGTGATAAAAGGTGTAAAACATGCCCCGATATTGTTAATTCGTGTGAATTTACTTTCAAAAACGGTAAACACTTTAAACTTAAACAAAATATTTCATGTAAAACAAAAAATGTGATATATTCTATTATATGTAAAAACTGTGATGAATTTTATGTCGGGGAAACACGAATGGAATTGAAGGCTAGAATGACTTTACATCGACAGCAGACGAATAATCCCGAACTTACAATACTGCGTGCCAATAAACATTTCCGTCAATGTTCGGGAGGACATTTCCGTATTTTCCCGTTATATAAAGTTTACGGCGGAGATTCTTTAAGAGGAGAAAAGGAAAAACTGTTAATCAATCTTTTAAAGCCGGGTTTAAATGATAAATGATGCAGAATTGTTTCCCGAAAATGTTCCCGCATTTATAGTTATAACGTCACTCTATTGTTGACGTCTTTATATTGTTTACTAATATGAAAAACATTTGAATTATTTATTGTACCTGATGATCTGTGTAAACAGTGAAAGCGCTTGTGCTATATAAAATGTGATTGAAGTTCCAGAATTCTGTTTTAATTTTTATTATATTCATCAATCGCACGGCTATATTAACATTTTACATATATATATATAACCTTCCGGAAACAACATCCGTGTCCTTTCCATTTTCATCTTTTTTGTTTCGAAGCCAACATCAACATTCAATTCCCGGAAATTCCTCATCCATTTACGACACCTACTGGAGTATTATACAGGTTTTTTTTCATTATTTGTGTCCAAGTTTGTTTTCCGGTTGCCCTACATCGATACTTTCATTTCATGTTTATTTTTAGGTGGAACATACTTTAAAAGCATGTATTGTTGACATAAATACGTCAGCAGTGAGTCAAGGTTAACAGGTCAAAACCTCTTCGGGATTTTCTAGACTTTTCATTAGACAGTACGTCAAAAAATAGAACACGTGTTGTCTAAAGCACTGGTTCCCAATCCTGAACAAAACTACGATGGTCGAGAACTAACGACATTGACAAACCAGTTGAATTGTAACCCCCAGCAGCGTAGGATATAAATAGACTATGTTCTAAAATTTATTCTAAAATTAAAAACAGAAAACACATATTTCGAAACAGGACAAAAGTAGAAACGTACAATTTTTGTACACTTGCTGAAATATCAACACGCATTTTTTGTTGTTCAAATGTCAATTTTCAGACGCAATACGAAAATCAAAGTTTCTTACATAGTAAACAAAATATCAATTTCTAGATATTAAAATATCCATCCGCAAAATCCGCGTTGCAACAAAGAAATACTGATAGATGAGCAAACGTGCATATAAGTACCCGATTTTAAGGGGGATTTATAATATATGAATGTTGCATGCATGCTCTTTCTGATATTTAAGTTACTCGTCCTCTTACAATTGACTCTATATATGGACTAAATTTTTGTCCGGGTGGAAGGTTGCGACACATGTTGTGTAAAGCAGTGTCTTCCGGTTTATATTCCTCATGCATGAGCGCTAGCATTAAACGATATCTTACTATGTTCGATCGTTTAAAAATACAAAAGGACAAGCAATGATCTACAACATATACACACAAAACCAATATCGGGTAACACCAACCGCACTTAAAACATGCTATGAACGCAGGTGCTCCGGAAGAGTTTCAGTTCCTGTATATATCTAAATCCTGGTAATGAAGTTCAATTCAAGTAAATGTATATTTAGGAATATTGTTTGATCAGAATGACAAGATATTGCTTGGATTCTTTTGGAATGTCGTTATTTCTTTTCGATAAGAATTTAATGTGAAATGATTATTGGTCTGTTTAAAAAACTAGAGAAAATGGGCACACATGATAATAAATAAGGGTAATAACAAAATTACCGAACACAGAGCAATCTTTCAAAGGGAAAGTCAAAACTCATAAATCAATTAACAGACAAAATCAGTCAACAACCGGGAAACTGGGAAACCGCAATAATATACTGGATAAGAAATGCAAACGAAAAACCTGTATCATCTCTAGCATCATCATTCTTACACAGGCTTCATGTTTTCTTTTTTTAACCTACGAAAGTCCCAAGTCAACAGTGCAAGCAATGATTGATATAGTATGTGTTAGTTTCAAACAGCCATTAACCATATTCATTTTATAGTTTCGTTTAATTCATAAGAATGTTATACGTTGTGTATAACTAAGTAGTTCATTAACAGTCAACTAAAATATGCATTAATAGATATCTAATGATGCATAATTTTATTTTTATCACATATTTAATATAAACTTATGTTCACCTTTCCCTTTGAAAAAGTCAAAGATCAATATTATGTGTTTTTGGTAAGCAGCCAATAACCCTATTATTTTTATTTTGCTATTAATTTCTTGAGATTGCTATGATTAGTGTATAACTAAATATGTCATTAACAACCAATTAAAATATTTGTTAATGGATTTCTTATAATGTACAATTTTTATTTTAATAATAAACGTGTTTTCTTCACTCTATTTGATCACTCATACAATATTATATTCATGTTTTCTTTTAGTTCTGAGAAAATCCAGAACTCAACAATGCATGCAGCGATTTATATAGTATGTGTTCGTCACAAACAGCCATTAACCCTATTAATACTATTTTGTTATTACATTTTTGAGAATGTAATACATTATTTAGAACTAAACGTTTTATTAACAATCAATTACAATATTTTTTCATTAATTTTTGCTAATGTTTCATTTTTATTGTGATAACAAACAGGTTTTCTTCACCATATTTGATCACAAACACTAGTTCACCTTTATTTTTTATTTTTATTGTGAGAAAGTCCAAAACTCAACAATGCATGCAACATTTTATATATTATGTGTTAGTTTCAAACAGCCATTAACCCTATTAATAATATTTTGTTATTACATTTTTGAAAATGTGTGTATTTATGGAACATAAATTAATTGATGATCCCTAAATAACTTTTATTTTCCTGCTTTTACAGCAGGCCAATTGATTTTATAAATTGAATTATATATGTAAATTCTTTGTTTTACATTTAGCCTTTTAATTATAAAATCAATAATTTATTCCTATAGATTTACAGCAGCCAATGAAATGTAAGCTGTCAGCTTCCATCTTAGCTGTTTACTAAATTTATACAGAGAAGAAGTGTTGATGTTTCGAAGTTTTTATTGATAATTTTATTTTTAGTTAGAAGATTGTTTGATGAGTAAAGGAGTTTCACGGTTATTTTATAGTTTGTATACATATCCTACACATTGTCGTACACAAGTTAGACAACGTACACATTTTATAAACAAGAACAAGTTAGTGAGTTTGCGGTGACCTAGATATAGAGCGTGGGTTACACACGTTTATTGATTTTCGACTGACAAATAAATATATACGTTATCGATTATGGTGACGAAAGTATTGATTTTAGGTCATTCCTTTATTAAACGTCTTTTCGATTTTATTCGTCGTAGCAATTATCACAGTGTTGATTTTAATATGAATTTGGACCCATTACGTGAGAAGGTGAATTTGAGAGGCTACCCAGGGGGTAACCTAGAGGTAATTAACTCTCGTGGTTTAGGTGAGATTAGACGATTGCAACCAGATCTTGTATTTTTGCAGATTGGGTCGAATGATTTATGTAAACAGCAGAATTCAGTTATGGATGTTGCTAGGGGCATTATTGAATTTGTACTAAAATTAAGATATAGCTATGGTGTGCACAAGGTGGCAGTATTACACATTTTACACAGGCTGCCCCCTACCAAGGAAATCAGGTATGAAGTGGAAACAGTGTGGTTTAACCAGCGTTGTGATGAATTAAATTTGTATTTGTCTAATTATTTTAATGACAACAAAGTAGAAAAGGTTTGTTTTTGGAGACACTCAGGGTTTTGGTCAGATGAAAACAAACAAAGGGTATTTTCACCTGATGGGGTTCACTTGAATAACATGCATGGATACCCTAAGTATTATCAAAGTTTAAGGGCAGCCATTGTGAGTTTGGCTAAGAATTAAACATATAGTTATAAAGACCGTGGGCAGAGTGGTAATTTTTGTTGTTAAATACAGGTGGTACATACATAGTTAACATACTCTATATAGTTGGTCTATTTGAATACATGTACAGGTCGTTAACATGCCCTGTTTAGTTGGGCTATTTGAATAGTTACCATGCCCTGTATAGTTAGTCTATTTGAATAGTTTCCATGCCCTGTTTAGTTGGGCTATTTGAATAGTTACAAATGTACCATGCCCTGTATAGTTAGTCTAGTTGAATAGTTACCATGCCCTGTATAGTTGGGCTATCTGAATACATGGAGTTAACATGCCCTGTTTAGTTGGGCTATTTGAATAGTTACAAATGTACCATGCCCTGTATAGTTAGTCTAGTTGAATAGTTACCATGCCCTGTATAGTTGGGCTATTTGAATACATGGAGTTAACATGCCCTGTTTAGTTGGGCTATTTGAA
>MJUT01047241.1:54279-75595 GCA_002080005.1 Gigantidas platifrons
TCAGGTGTTCCTTTAAAATATAAATTAATTTTCTGTACAAAGCAAAAAAAAAGATAAAAAAAGAAGCAAAGAAAACTGAAAAACCCAAATCATGCATATTTCAGTTTATTTACAAGTTCAATTATTGTACAAGTTAGATACCGTACATTTCAAACAAAATACCTGAGCACTATAGAATATGGAAAGCTTCCTTTTCTGCTCTCGTACACAGGTAAAGGCTTCGACGCCTTGGGCGTCTCGGCCTTCACCTGTGTACTCGTGCGGAAAAAGAAGCCTCCCAGATCCAATAAAGGACAGTTCTTGTGTTTGAACTGTACGGTATCTTATACTTGTTTTTGCAATTATATCCTGATGTTCTATCCTATTTAATTGCGTTCATTGAGGGAGCACCATTTACGAAGGATGTGTTGCTCTCTTTGAATAATCTCTAACAAGACCATGTACTTTCCTCTAACAAAGAACTTAAAGGGGAATTCACTGCCCAATCGTTGTTTCCCTTAGTCGTTGAACTGCTAAAATTGATCGTTAAATTAACGATATCTTTAGAGTAAAAGGGAGAGTACTATTTTAGCTAGCAATAGACCTTTTCATTCTTAAAAACATGGGCGCGGCCATTATCGACTTCCGAGTGTGTCCGCCATTAGTAATATACAAAAATATTATGTTCTCGGGGTTTATCGATACGCTAATGTATGGTTTCCCTATTACAGGTGTCACAATATACTGTTATTTCGGCTTGAAATTCAATGATAACACCTGCTGTGAAGTGATTTGTAAATGGAGATATAATGACAACAAATAAATTACCTTGCATGTATTATTTTTTTTTTTACCGTTATTTTCCCCATACAAAATCAGTATAAATCCTACTGCATGCATTTTTTTTTGCTTTTCAAGCATAAAAAAAAGTGGTAATCAAATTAATATTTTGTATGAAATTAAAAAAAATAATTTTTAAATTATAATATACGCTTTTTGAAATTATTACTATACGATTTAAAGTGAAGACTTATAAACATAGATACAAAATGCAACTATTTTGCGTTTTCGATTTTCAAGCCATCTTCCAATTTATTTGTACTTAAAAAATTAATTTATATTTGTTTTCTTCTTATAAATGTGTATAAATATCTTCTATAAATTTCAATTTCTTATCTATTTTTTATTCTTATTATATAACAATATGGTCAGGTTATTATTTTCATTGAATGGCATGTCAAAATAGATTGCTTCACAGTAGGGGGCCTTCCTGTATATTAGGCAAATCCTGTATATTACAAGACAACCTAATTCCGATCACCTAGAAAATATTCCCACGACATACATATTTTTTTATAACCACAGTGATCAACCTTGCAAAGGACACAACTTGAATACGGCTTGAAATTCGAAAACGCAAAATAGTTGCATTTTGTATCTATGTTTATAAGTCTTCACTTTAAATCGTATAGTAATAATTTCAAAAAGCGTATATTATAATTTAAAAATTATTTTTTTTAATTTCATACAAAATATTAATTTGATTACCACTTTTTTTTATGCTTGAAAAGCAAAAAAAAATGCATGCAGTAGGATTTATACTGATTTTGTATGGGGAAAATAACGGTAAAAAAAAAAATAATACATGCAAGGTAATTTATTTGTTGTCATTATATCTCCATTTACAAATCACTTCACAGCAGGTGTTATCATTGAATTTCAAGCCGAAATAACAGTATATTGTGACACCTGTAATAGGGAAACCATACATTAGCGTATCGATAAACCCCGAGAACATAATATTTTTGTATATTACTAATGGCGGACACACTCGGAAGTCGATAATGGCCGCGCCCATGTTTTTAAGAATGAAAAGGTCTATTGCTAGCTAAAATAGTACTCTCCCTTTTACTCTAAAGATATCGTTAATTTAACGATCAATTTTAGCAGTTCAACGACTAAGGGAAACAACGATTGGGCAGTGAATTCCCCTTTAAGTTCTTTGTTAGAGGAAAGTACATGGTCTTGTTAGAGATTATTCAAAGAGAGCAACACATCCTTCGTAAATGGTGCTCCCTCAATGAACGCAATTAAATAGGATAGAACATCAGGATATAATTGCAAAAACAAGTATAAGATACCGTACAGTTCAAACACAAGAACTGTCCTTTATTGGATCTGGGAGGCTTCTTTTTCCGCACGAGTACACAGGTGAAGGCCGAGACGCCCAAGGCGTCGAAGCCTTTACCTGTGTACGAGAGCAGAAAAGGAAGCTTTCCATATTCTATAGTGCTCAGGTATTTTGTTTGAAATGTACGGTATCTAACTTGTACAATAATTGAACTTGTAAATAAACTGAAATATGCATGATTTGGGTTTTTCAGTTTTCTTTGCTTCTTTTTTTATCTTTTTTTTTGCTTTGTACAGAAAATTAATTTATATTTTAAAGGAACACCTGACCTGCATCAAGGGGAAAATTATAAATAGAAAATGTTATTCAAATCTGGTTAAGTGCATTTCAATTTATCGCAATATTCGAACCAGTAACAAAATCTACACTCAAAGATGCATTTGTTGTATTGTAATCTTACATTGTTAATAAATGAAACTAAAAATCTACAAATAAAGCAATCAATTTTTGAAACTTATTCTCTGTTAGTTGCCTATCCACAAATTATATCTTATACGAAAAAAATCTGGGTTAAAATGGATTATTGCGTTGTAAATATAATCTCTTTGAGGTCGAACTATTGCTACTGAGTCGATATTGACGATATGCAAAAAATGTAAACAGTGAAGTACATGTCTTTTGTACGTGATATCCCATTCAAATACACCTTGATAGTTATGAATAGGTTCCAGGTCAAATTAGAGAGCCCCGACATAATTTAATCGCGGTCGGACAAGCCACAAGCTGGATACCAAAATTAATTACCGCGACATTTTTACGCATATTGAATTTAATAATTACTAGTTTTATTACCCATGACTCTTTAAATGGCCACCGCTCGACTAGTAGTACTAGTGGTCTGTTTTATTTATATCGTCTGTAATAAATAATAGACATAGAAGACTATATAAATAAAACATATCAGAAGTCGATCACTCAGTCACCAAAAAGATCACATGCATAAGTATGAATAGTATTTAACACAATATATAGTGAAACAAGAGAAATAAGTGGATGTTGAAGTAGACCAGATGACAGACCACTGATTAAAATCTTCTTTGCTCGAACTTTATTAAAGATAATAGAAGTTTCGTTTATATTAATTTCATCATTTCCAAAGACTAATGTTTCTATATTTTTTTTAATTTCTCTGAAGTTTCTTAAAAACAACAATATCTTGCGTTTTGGCATAGTGCACATTCCATGAGATAATGAATTGAATCTAAACCAATGTTACTAAGATATAAGTATCATTTGTATTTAATGTTAAACCTTCTTTTCATAATTTGTATTTAATGTACACCCATCATCTTGATAATTGATATAATAATATGTATTTACTTTGTATTAATTTGAACTCTCTTAATCTGTAACCTGAGTAATATTGGTAAAGAGAATAAAGTTAAACATATTTAAATGGATGAACACGATGGTGACTGACACATATTTAATGTGGAAACCGATTTCACTCGCCAATTTATAAATATATATATATCTGTATTTCTAATAACCAAATTACATGGTAAAGAAATAAATATCAAAAATACTAACATATTTACTGTTAACAATATTCTAATGCATTTACACAATTTACTTAATTCAACCACATAATGTTAACACATCAAGGTACAGTGATTGAAATACTACTCATTTAAAAAAGGTATGTAATGCATGTTTACGATAGCATTGCTGCGAGTATTTTTGTACAATATAATATGTATATGTCCTAAAAAAAATTAAATAGAAAACATAATATCAGAAATATAGATAAACGCCAAGAAGAAATGGTAAAAATAATAATTTTACCTGAAAAATATACAAGCCTGATTCTGAATTCTTGTCGGAGTAGTTTTTTAACGTCCAATTTTACATGGTATGGATCGATTGTTAAAATGTGGGCGGGGGTAATGAAAGGTATTTAAAAAAAGGCTGAATAAATTACACGAATGTATATTTATTTTATTTATTGAAAACAGTATATGTATTTTTATCATTTATTTTGGTGCAATATGTTCGTTTTTTATGTCCAATAATAGCTAGAAGTCAATGTTACTTATTAATATTTGCCCTCAAATATTCGTATTTGCACCCAAGTTCAAATTCCGATACCTGCGCGGTGGCCTCACAGATTATATGTGATATTACAAGGAAAGATGGTGCATACAGATATGCTTATGTACACAAACAAGATACCTTATGCAAACAATTATACCTTAACAAACAACATTTTATTGAAAAGATTTTTAAATCCAATATTACCTTTGAATAAAAATTTAAAAAATACTTGTATAAAAGATATAACATTTTGTTTCTTGAATGTGTGTGGTCTGAGAAAAAGATTATTGTGCCCATAATTTATTTTTTATGATAAAAGCTTATTATATATGTATTTTTGTTGAAACAAAATTAAATGAATTAGATGTGTTAAACTTACCAGAAGGTTATGTATATGTTGTTAAAAATATGAAAATTTGTAAAAGGGCGTCTGGTGGGATTGCGGTTATATATAAAAAAGAATTAAATAGTGTGCTGAAATTTGACGTCAAGAAAGACAGTCAATTTGTTCTTTGGTTCCAACTCTCAAAAACTGTTTTAAAATTAGATTCAGATTTAGTATTGGATGGAANGACTAATCAATAGAAACCGTAGGACACGAAACAATACCTCCAATTGTCTGGAAATTGATGGTGAAATAGATTTTTCAACCGATAACCAAAGAAAGGCCTTTCGGGCTTACTATGAAGATCTCAGTTTACCGAAAGATGATGAATATGATAGTTCATATATGGACCTATGCAAAACAAGACAAAATCTAGTTGAACAGTATTATAAAGACCACCCGGTACAAGCAAGTGAGTAATACACAGAATTAGAGGTTACAACATCAATAGAACGACTGAATACAGGAAAGTCAGCTGATGAATTTGGACTAACAGCTGAGCACTTGAAACATGCGAAACCAGCGATAACACCAATATTAACCAGGCTTTTTAATAAAATTAAGAATAATCACTCAATTCCAAAAACATGCAAAGCAGGAATCCTAACACCTGTAATTAAAAGTGGAAAACACCATATGGAGGTTAAAAGCTACAGTGGTATGACCGTCACCTCTGTCATTGGAAAAGTACGTGAACTCTGTATATTGGAAAAGTTGAAATTACAATCGGATTCAGAACTACAGTTTGGCTTCACTGAGGGGCTGTTCCCACTTATGGCAAGTGTGATTATCACAGAAAAAAAATGTGAAAAACTTCAGAAGAATAAATCTACGTTCATTGCAACAGTGGATGTTCAATCGGCCTTTGATGTCGTTAATCACACAATATTGTTTGACAAATTATTGGATGAAAAAGTACACCCATATCTTTGGCGTTTAATAAAAGAACTTTATACTGGACTTGAATCCAAAGTGAAGTGAATTGGAGGCTTAAGTAACAGTTTCAGTATTGGTCAAGGAGTACGTCAAATAAGCATCCTCTCCACCCATCTATATAAACTTTATGTTAAAAATTTGCTTTTAAAGCTAGAGAACAACTCACTAAGCTCTCATTTAGGAAACATATTTGTGGGATCACCTACCTGTGCAGATGATGTTGCATTGCTAAGCTCAGATCCTGATGAGCTACAGCTTATGTTTGATGTAATTGCCAGATATGCCAACCAACACCAATACAATATACATCCGTCAAAGACTAAAGTTTTAGGAAGTAATACAACTAACAATAGTCAATTAAAGTGGTCTCTGAAAGAAAATATATTAGAACTGTCTGACTCAACAACACACTTAGGAATTGAAAGAACAAATAGACTTGAAAATGAGAAAAATATAGATGATAGAATCAAACTGGCAAGAAGAACAAAGTACTCCTTAATGGGGTCGGGCCTGCATGGTACTAATGGAATCGATCCAATTACTGGATACAACATATATAAGACATATGTATTAACCCGATTACTCTATGGACTGGAGGCTCTGCCAATGACAACAACCCAAATTAATACCCTGGAGAAGTTTCATAGAGACACTCTACGTCACATACAGTCTCTTCCACAACGTACGGCAAAGATTGCAATATACCTACTAATTGGATAATTACCAATAGAGGGCGAAATCCATAGACGTAAGCTTTCACTACTATGTTTATTACTGTCTGCCAAAAACAGCAAAATTAAAGAACTAATACAACGTCAACCCTAGGTCAATTTTGACAATCACAAAAGTTTTTTCTACTGCGTAATGAAAACGCTACAACAACACCAACTACCAAACATTTCAGAATTACAAAATCAGCTGCCAACAAAACTAGCATGGAAGAAAATGGTGAAATTAAAAATTACAACCTATTGGAACCAAACTTTCATAACTGAGGCAGAAACAAAGACTTCCCTGAAATATCTGGCCTTAAATCATCTACAAGCTTCAACGCCACATAACATCTATAGAACTTTACAACCAACCGTGCTGGATGTTCGCAAAGGTCATGTTAAAGCACGAATGACAACTAGAACATATATACTACAGGCAGACAGACATAAATTTAGTAGATATGAAATTGGGCCAACATGCCCTCTATGCGGCCAAGAGCCAGAAGATCTACCACATATGTTAACAACTTGTATGGCACTAAGTGATGTTCGAAAAGAAACATTTCCACCCATTAAATATGAAATCATTGGGAAAGTAGGATTAGAAAAGTGGAAAACAACATTTAATGACAGAAATAGGATAACCATGTTAATACTGGACTGTACCAATTTTATTGAACTGTTTAATGAATCTAAAGATTTGGAAGATATAGAAACATAGACCAGAAATATGTGCTATAGGATGCATACGTCAAGATTAAGAGTGATGAATGGCTGATGGCTGCCGACACTCATCACTCAATTTTATATTTTAAATTTGAGTTTTTATTGAGTATATTTTAGATTTTAATACTACCTGTATATAGTGTGTAAATATTGAACAAATTGACCCTCAGTCGAGGGGTGTTCCTACTAAGAGGAAGCTGATACGGAGAAAAGAAAAGAGGAAGAACAACTTAATAGAATCGTCAGTCAATGTCGTTTTACTACCAACAAGAAATGCACACTTCGTCGAAGAGGTAATTTTATGCTATGAACTATTCATATGTAATTATTGGGTCTTTATTGAAACCAAGTACTATCGTTTAATCGTCCATCTAGACAAATGCAATACACATTGTACGCCGTGGCATGGACCACATGGCTTTGTCACTATCCACGTAAATATATACTATCAATGTATAAACATATGTTTATACATTGATAGTATAGTTACGTGGATAGTGACAAGGCCCAGGGCATGGACATGGGTATTACCCACAGGCACTTGTTTCTATCAATGGGGAACTCTTCCTCCCTCTTATTATTACAAGGTGCTCAGCTATTTATTTTGAAAAAAATGGACACCTTCGCTTCACGCTATTTTATGGTATTATTTACGCTTAAAATACACCCTACGTATAGCAGTCGCTCCTAAATACATTTATCTTCATCAATATCCACAATTTTCATACCCTTCATGGTGCCCTATGACATACATAATAATTTAAAATACACAATTGTGACCTCTTGTTTGTCCACTTTCATGTAATGCTTTATGTACAATAAAAACCTATAACTTTGTTTACATTATTTTATCATGCGTTTTTCATCATTTACATACCATCCTTATGTATGCCACAATAATATTTCACTCCAGATCGAATATTTTCATGTGTGCTACTTTCTGACATTTTGTATAGAAAGTCATCTGTTCTCGATAAGTGTGCATTTGTATATATGGTGTGCATTTTCACAGCTATATTTCCAGTAATACATGACTTGTGTCTACTTGACCTGCATTTAAGTTCACCTTTTGTTTACATTGATATCAAGGATTTTCTGAGGGAAAATGGGGAAGTTGGTGCAGTTTTGGGAATAAGAGAAAGGCGTATACTTGGAGTAGACGGAAACTATGTTTATTTGCAAACCTTAGTATGTAACATGGTGATTTTTGTTTTGCTCTGATCAAGTGAGGTAGTATTCTTTAGGTAAAACCCAATCGAACAGAAAATATGTGTGATTTTGCAAATATGTCAAATTGCACAAGCGCAAAACCATCGCAAATAGATTACTATCGAGAACTGATAATGCCACGATATATATAGGTTTTGGTGCCAAAATGGTGCCATGATGATTTTACTATTACCATTTGGACTTAATAATCAAAGTAAAATATTTCCAGAAAAACAGAATCCATATATATATAGAGGTAATTTGCATACGATGTGTTTGTTTACATTCTACTTTGCATCTTAACCTACAATGTATATTTACAACTCTGTTAGGCCATGGCAATTGTATTGTTTTCCTTTTGAAAATAAGTAATTCCTAAGACAATTTTCAGGTTTTTAGCGGGAAATTGTGGGGAATAATAATGATTTAATATAACTGACATAGATTGTTTTCATTCTAAGCTTCAGTTATATCATATTACCTGGACAACTATTTTAGAAATATTGATCATACCACTTTCCTTTAAAGATAAATATATTAAAATACAATCTCCTGGGCCTATTGGTGTTCCATATGACTATTTTATGGCAGACCGATTTTAGGTAACGTGACTTGGGTGCCATTACAAAACCTTTGCAAACAAAATATCTCAGTGAGCCGACTTAAGCAATCTTTTGGCATTTTATTTGGCTTAAGTGCCCAAGTAAATATGTACATGGCATTTATCTTTGATATGAATACCAATTTGAATAATTAAGAAATCTCGTAACTGACCGATTTACGGTCACAGGTGGATACATTTTGTTGTGATTACTTTCAACTTAAATCTCTTGAAATTTTTATAATGGCAATATAATAACAAAACGAAGCATATTTAGAAAATTAAAACATATAAAACGAGGAACGTAATTGGGAAATGCAAATAATTCTATGACAATTGATATTGATAAGTATGAACAGAACGGGTATCTTTTTGATTTTCATGGATATTTTCTGCCCAGTAATGCAAATTTCCAATGTTGTCTATTCCCATTAGGCCAAAGAAAAATATGTGTGTTTACGGTCACCCGACCGACCCTATTTTTCAGCCGCTGACCCTAACCTTTTTTATCGGCAATTATTCCACCCTAATTTTTGCTAGCGACCCTATCAATTTTTACACAGAATTCGGATAACCATTTTTGTTTAATCAGCAGCACTGTTTTATTTATTCAACCGCTAGCTTTTTGTCGAAATTGAGAGCAAAGAAGGTAGAAAAACTGCGTAACTCGTCATAAAACAGCTTCAACAAATGACGGCTTATTGGAAATTTCGAAAATGAAATATCGGATTCCGGAACCGGGAACGACTATTTCCGATTCTGCCGATAGTAAAAAAAAATAATGCTGACCGACCGACCCTATATTTTTTTGACATGTGACCGTAAACACACATATATTTTTGTTGGGCCTTATGCGCACAAAATTTTTCTTCAGAACTGAGGTGCAAGTTTTAATATAATCGAAAAGTTCCATGTGATTGTCCAGTGACCCTTACCCATAAAATACATATTTTTCTCTTGTTTATGCTTTCTCTTTTTTTGCTCGGAATATAAACATGATTTAATGACAGAAACAATCTAGACTTTTTGCCAGTCGACTATATATTGTATCAGTCGATACACATCAACAATAGATTTAACTTTAAGATCATCCAGTCCGATACTATAATCTTACAAAGCATGACCCATGGACACAAGTTTTGACATATTGAATTCACCCTTATCTTTGCTCACCACATAAACTAACTTGCAATTTAATTAAAATTAGATGTTGTTGTATCTTTTTTATTTGTCATGGTTTTTTTTTCTAAATTGTTAGTTCAGATTAATTGGTGGTTAAATTTTGGAAGAGAATATTAATAGAAAACAGAGAGGAATTTGGGATTTTTTTTTTTGGAGGGGGGTGTAGATTAGTTACTCTAATGCTGCATCCACACGTACATTTAATGCGAATTAAATGTCCATCTAATGGAAATGGAATATGCTAATTGCGTTCACACATTATGTGACATAATTATTTTTGTCCCCCGACGCTTCGTCGAAGGGGACGTTCGTCTGTCCGTTCGTGTGCTTTTTGGTTTCCAGATGATAACTTGTGAATGAAAAGTCAGATTGAAACTAGGTTTGGTATGTAAGTGTATCTCATGAATATCTAGGTCAAGTTCGATAGCGATCATTTTTCGACAAATCTTACCAGAGTTACATCCCTTTGTTTACTTTGTCCGTGTGTCCCGAATTGGTTTCCAGATGATAACTTATGAATGGAAAGTCAAATTGAAGCTAGGTGTGGCATGTAAGTGTATCTTATGAATATCTAGGTCAAGTTCGATAATGATCATTTTTCGACAAATCTTACCAGAGTTACATCCCTTTTTATACTTCAAAATTGCTAATATTTTGGTTTCCAAATTATAAATTGTGAACAAAAAGTCAGATTGAAACTAAGTTTGGTATGTAAGTGTATCTCAAGAATATCTAGGTCAAGTTCGATAATGATGATTTTTCGACAAATCTAACCAGAGTTACTCCCCTGTTTTTACTTCAAAATGGTCCTTGGATGGTCCCCTTTTAGAATTATGAGTGATACAGGCTCCCCTGACCCTCTAGTTTACAGTAGTTTCAAAATTTAATCTTACGATGTAACCTTGGCGTCGGGGGACCAGTGGCCAACGGCCTTTTATTTTAATACAAATCGAATTTGGATCGGCTAATTCGTGTAATCCAATTTGCTTCAGCAATACGTTTTCGTTAATACGCATTCATTAATTCGTATTCGATTCGCATTAAGCTGTCGTGTGGACACATACTATTGCAAAAATAAATTATTTTAGCAGGTACTTTGACGAATTTTGTTGGAATTAAAAAATATTATTAACGTTGTTATCATGTGTAAGCTTGCCTTTGGTTGTTCATTTTTAAACGATCGGAGTGATATATCGTTTAATGCTAGCGCTCATGCATTAGAAATACAAACCATGAGGAATATAAACCGGAAGACACTGCTTTACACAACATGTGTCGCAACCTTCCGCCCGGTCAAAAATATAGTCAATATATAGAGTCAATTATAAGAGGACGAGTAACTTAAATATCAGAAAGTGCATGCATGCCACATTCATATATTATAAATCCCCCTCAAAATTGGGTACTTATATGCACGTTTGCTCATCTATCAGTATTTCTTTGTTGCAACGCGGATTATGCGGATGGATATTTCAATATCTAGAAATTGATATTTTTACTATGTAAGAGACTTTCATTTCCATATTGCGTCTGAAAATTGACATTTGAACAACAAAAAATGCGTGTGGATATTTCAGCAAGTGTACAAAAATTGTACCTTTCTACTTTTGTCCTGTTCCGAAATGTGTGTTTTCTGTTTTTAATTTTAGAATAAATTTTAAAACAGTCTATTTATATCCTACGTTGCTGGGGTTACGATTCAACTGGTTTGTCAGTGTCGTTAGTTCTCGACCATCGTAGTTTTATTCAGGACTGGGAACCAGTGCTTTAGACAACACGTGTTCTAGGCCAAGTTCGAATGGGACCCGGGATCGAACTCGCGTTACTCGAGTTCCATATGAACCACCCGAAAGTGTAAAAAATAGAAACAATGACGCAATTGAACTTTTGACCTTGTTTCTCTTCTAACCCATCGACGACCCAGGGTTATTCGAGATCCAAGATGGCGACAGGAGGAAACGATGCAGAATTGTAAGTTTGTATTTTGATCATTTTAAATTTGAATTGTCAAATTTAACATTGATCACATGTTTTTGTTTATTTCAATACTTTTTATGATTTTGCTTTCAATTGCTGTGTCAATCTCGGATGAGGAAGGGAAATTCATCGTCTTATGGGCCAAATACATTGCATGTACCATGGTACATGTGTTTATGTTTCTACACGGGAGAGACTTTTCAAACTTTTAATTGTCTTAAACAAGAAGAAAATCATACACGATTTGAATCGATTAAGCAGGAGCATATTAATGTACAATGTACAGATTGTCTGCCCCTGTTTGTGGTCAATGATTAATGTTAGATAACTAGTGTGGATTTTTTTTCTAAAAAAGTACCAAGCCAATCAAATGGTCTCTGCCTACAGTATATATTTTTTGTCCTCTGCCGCAATGAGACGGAGGGACTAAGATCGTCGTCCGTCCGTCCGTCACACATACCTTTTGGACGCAATTCCCCTGCAGGCAGAAAGATTGGGTAAATAAGGTAAAGTTGTTTCATCCTGTCATTGTGTAATTGTTTTTTTTAATTGGAAAACATGTATAAATAGATTAGCCTTTTCGTAGATTAAGACCATTTCATGATTTCAACAAAATCATCGATGAATGTAAATAAAACAAGGGCATTGTCAGCCATGCTAGGAATTACTCGAGATCACACAACAGCCTCCAAATGGAAAGTTGCGCGCGCATCCAATTAATTGTAGTATGACGTCACCCAACCCAACACCAGGGTTCCTATCGGTTTCCAACCGAACTCGGCCCTAATGTTTGACGTACTATCTAATATTGAAAAGTCTAGAAAATCCCGAAGAGGTTTTCACCTGTTAACCTTGACTCACTGCTGACGTATTTATGCCAACTATGCATGCTTTTAAAGTATGTTCCACCAATAAATAAACATGAAATGAAAGTAACAACCGGCAAACAAATAATGAAAAAAAACCTGTATAATACTCCAGTAGGTGTCCGTAAATGGATGAGGGTTTTCGTGAATTGAATGTTGATTTATGTTGGCTTCGAAACAAAAAAGATGAAAATGGAAAGGACACGGATGTTGTCTTCGGAAGGCTCGTCAAATCTATTAATAAGTGTTGTAAATTTGTTCAAGAGTCACATTCCCCTTCCGCGAAAAAGACCCCATATAGACAAATATTTCCCTTTTCCAAGGTATAAAATTAAACCCACAAATGGTTCTGAATGCACTATATTTAACTTTGACTGTCACATTGATTTGCTTGCCCCTTCAAAACATATGTAGTGTCTCGTAAACAGTTGATGGGAAATAAAATAATAATGTAATAGAATGTAAAACTGGGTTGTTGCATGTTATAGTAGTAGCTCCTACACCAACTGTTCTTTCCATTTTTGGCACTATTCAACAATTATATTACTAGTTATCCCCCCACCCAATGCTTCTTAAATATCAGATAACACTGAATTATGCTTGTAACTTTTAAAACTACAAGCAATGGTTTGCTTGTGGTTAAAGAAGTTAATCCCATTATATTCTTTGGTAAAGGAACATCTACATTATGTTTTATTTTGTGGGAATGAGTTTTGTAAAGGGGTCATTCTACAGTACGTCATACCATTTTTTAAAGTAAAGATATGCTATGATTTTCAAGCTTTTTGTTCACAATAGATCATTTTTATTCCATATTCTAAATGAAAAAAGATAGTTCCCATCCATTTAATTTGTCTAAACTTAATTTAATGTGTCCTGTCGAAAAAGTAACACTTGTTACGTAGTGTCCAATATATGGATCCCTCTAAAACAAGAAACGGAACAGAAACGAAACGCAACGAAACGAAACGGAACCTGGCGAAACGAAACGGAACCTGGCGAAACGAAACGGAACTTGGCGAAACGAAACGAAACGAAATTGAAACGAAGCGAAACGAAATTGAAACGAAATGAAACAAGGCGAAACGAAATGGAAATCGAATCGAAATAAAATTGAAACGAAACAACACGAGAAGAAAAAAAATCAACCACATTTATTCCTATTTATATATACTTCATGTGCATATATTAAACACGTTTAAAAATAAACCCAATGAAACGAGCAGAACTAGAATTACGTTACTTATCATGAACATATAGTGCTAAATTATGTTATGAGAGATGTAAAGGTTCGAAATATGTAATAAACACCGTTGCTACACTTCTAAAAACTTGTATCAAGACAAATCCAGAAAAAAAATGAAATCGAATAAAAAAACAAATTCAAAGTACTCCGTATAGTATGATTTTAGGGAGAGTTACACAAATTCCATTGGCATGTTCTCAAAAGATCTTGTCAAGTGGAATTTAACGAAATAAAACTCGCTGAAATCAGACAAAAATGAAGAAAACGATCGGCTGCACCAATTGCATAATAAGCCCCGCATAATACGCCCATTTATACAATAGCTCTGCAAAGTTTAAAGCGAATTGGTCAAGAACCCGCAAAGTTTGAAGTGAATTGGCCAAGGGGTTCTGAAGTTAAAGAGCGATATGTCAAACGAACGGATGGACAGACGGAAAGACGGATATGGTTTACCATAATACATCCGTCTTAAGACATGTGTATAAAAATAAGTACTTGGTAAAATTCCAGTCGTGGTTTTGTTTTGGTACCTAATTGCCCAGAAACTGTAAGAAAACACACAATCTGACTGGTTTTATTTCTAGTTTCATTTCATCCGAAAATAACAAAATACCGAAACTGCAGTAAATTTGATTTCGACAAATGGCCATTTCGACAATCTATGTCTCATCAGTGCAGATAAAACTAAAACATTTGGAAGAACAAAAACCAAAAGATGTATAAGGAATGATAGGGAACAATTAAACTGAAAGACCTCAAATACATCGACATACGAATACCGAAGCAACAAGCCGAAGGGACTATTAAGAAAATCATAGGTCCAAAAACATGGCGATACAGAGATAACACAAAAAGAGACAATTGGAATAACAAGGACAAAACAAATAAACAGAATTGAACACAAGCGCCACAGAAAATAAAGCACTAGCAGTGTGAACCCCCACAAAAAGCGGGAGTATCATCAGGTGCTTCGGAAGGGCAAGCATGATTTGGTCCACGCGTGGCACCCGTCACACTGCAACTGGCAACGCCAAAATCAGCTAAGAGAGGAGCTTTGCACGAGGGAGATTAAAACTTTCCCCGTTTTATAAATTTTTATATTTTAGACATATAGCTTGTTTTCAAAATAATATTGTCTTTTTTCAAATGACCTTTTTTCGCTTTGAGCCAGTTTTGTTTTCACTTTGACCTAAACAAAATATCTGCAATAATTCTCAAATTGTGTGTAATAAAAAAGACTGTTTAATATGATTGCGTACATTTCGTGTCAATTTCATGAAAAAATGTGCAACATATCAATATATTTATACGATAAGTTAATCACCTGCCTCGCGCAGAGTAGATCATGCAAACCCTTCCGATGCACCTGGTGATACTCCCGGGTTTTGTGTGAGGGTTCAGATTGCTAGTGGTTTTATTTTTTTATGGCGTTCGTTTTCAAATCTGTTTATTTGTTTTGTCCTTGTTTTTTCAGCAGTGTAATATGGGAAAGGTGGAAGAAGAAAGTCATTTTCTATCTGTTTGTAATCAACACACGGAGGGAGGACAGACACAATCTAAATAAACTCATAATTCAAAGGTGTCCTAACCTTTTAAACGTGAATTCACAAGAACAATTTATTTGGTTAATGACTTGTAAAGAAACACAACTGTATAGAAAATAAGAAGTCAGCTTATCCAGAGAAATTATAAATGATGCATGTCAGTATTTCATTTTATTGTTAACTTTACATTGCTTGCAGTTCTGGATCTGACAAGGGGAAACACCATCCCCTAGTGTCTTTCCAAGTATTGCAACCAGTGGCAATACACCCACACTAATCATGATCGTTATAATATGTCTTCGCCTTTTGTGGGCCCTTGATTGGAACAATAAAGTTATGTTACGTTATGTTATCGCCTCTATTTGTGTAATCTCTGTATCACCATTTTGTTTTGGACCTAGGATTTTCTGGATTATCCCTTTGGTTTGTTGCTTTGATATGAAGAACTCCCCTGTCCACAGTTCACCGAACCGTTAATACTAGTGACAGGCATCAACGGAGCTTTGCCAAATTTTAAACTATGGGAATGTATTAGATATGTTTCGAAACATTATCCTTTTTGACGTTTCTATTTTGTTTCTCAGTTTTGTTTCGTTTCGTTTCGATTTCCGTTTCGTTTCGTTTCGATTTCCGTTTCATTTCGTTTCGCCCGGTTTCGTTTCGTTTCGCCAGGTTTCTATGCGTTTCGTATCTGTTTCGTTTCTTGTTTTAGAGGGACCCCTCCACCCTACCTTTAAACAACTAACTGCATAACTTGCATGGAATAATTTGTCAAAGTGACCCACCCCATGTTTGTCCCAATTAATAACCATTATTTTGTAGTAATCTCAAACTTTTTATTCATCTGTAGGTGAAAATAGATAACATAATGCATTTTTTTTTATTTAGCAAATACATTGTGCACACAAAAATAAACATAATGTGCATAGTGCATATATGCAAATAAAGAAAAAAATAAATTTGTTGATGCAACATCTAGTTTTCACCAACTCTATGGAATGACGCAAATGAGTTTTAAACGTTAATTCAGACGAGGTACAAATGTAGGTTTCCTGTTAATAGCAGACTTGCCAAGGTCTTTCACTCTTGGCCATGCTGACAAAATTTTCACTATTATATATATACAAATGTCACTGGGAAATAGAAATTGCAAATATGCTCGTTTTTTTGCAAATATAAAAGGTAAAATGCTAATAATTAAACATTACCAGTTATATTAGTGTTTACCAGTTAAATTAGACAATTCCTATTTATATTTGTCCTTGTCTTGCTATATTTGAATTTTCCTTTTATATATACACTGTCGATTTAAAATTTCATTTTCCTGTTAAATTTTCAGTATCCTGTTAAATATTGATTCTCCTGCTAAATTTGCATTTGTTCTATTAAATTTGCACATTTTTTTATATTAGCTAAATCTTTTTTATATTTACGTTTTTCCTTTTATATTTACATTATCGATTTAAATTTTCATTTTCCTGTTAAATTTGGATTCTCCTGCTAAATTTGAATTTGACCTGTTAAATTTGCACATTTTTTTATATTAGCTAAATCTTTTTATATTTGCGTTTTTCCTTTTAAATTCATCTTTGTCATGTTATTTTTGCATTGTCGATTTAAATTCTCATGCTCTTGTTAAATTATCATTCTCCTATTAAATTAGCATTCTCCCGTTATTTTTGCATTTTACCAGTTAAATCCCACGGTCATATAAGCCACCCGCTGAGTAGTGATATTACGTAATACTGTAGTCGTCACTAGCTCATTGAATATGATGATCTATAGTATTATATTATCGTGTATCTATATGTATTTATATATTTATTGTAATTATTATTTATATTACACTAGTCTGGCCCGTAATATATTTAGTGTATTCAATACACAATAATCCATCAATTGTTGGGTATTTGAGGACAAAGCATTTGATTTTCAGGTCGTATTTTAACTTAATGCATGTTTATTAAGAAATGTGACTTGAAATGTATTAAAATATTAGCAAAGTGTGGTACACTGCAGAATACTGTTGTCACTTCACTATTACTTGTTTTTTTTTATTATCATGTGAGAAATACATTAACCTTGAATGACCTATGCTGAGACTATTTACTAAAAAAAGAATTAAGTATATTAAACTATCGGTCTCTATTAAGCTAGTTATGTCTTGTTTCATAGCACAGGATTGTGTATGCACATAGTCAAATTTATTGTGCTTTAAAAGTTCTGATTATTGTAAGGAGGAACATTAGTGAACAATACATATTTTTGCTTATGATATATCACTATGTAAACACCGTAACTCGTCCTTGTCCGATCCAACAGAAATATGCAGTTGACATGTAAACACTATTTTGTCAGTTAATTAGATTGATCAATAAATACAGGAAATTATTTTTTTTAAATGTCTATATAATTCCCTGATATAAGAACAATTTATAATAGTATTATATTATTGTTTATTTATTTGTACCTTTCTGGATGATAATAATTTTAGAGTATTCAATTCAATACATAATAATCCAGCAATCCGTGTGTATTTGCCGGTTTTCATGAATTAAGTGATGAGATGAATGTGTACTGCATGACAAGTACAAAACATGGTAGCACACAGATAAATAGCTTAGCTGTATTTTTTTTTATCTTACAGACATTTCAAGAAAAGGTATATATAAAATAGTTTGTTTTGTGTTATTTTGTTTTTTTTACTATCCATAAGTTACTTTTATATATTTTCTGCAAAGTTGTTTTCATTTATTTTTTAATTAAACTTAACTATTATTGCTGTATTACTTTTATTAACAACTGTTTTCACTACCAAAACTATTTCTTTTATAAGCTAATTGTTAAGTTGTTTTCATTGTTCCTGTTGTCATGAAATGTTTCCAAATAATGAATTTTCAATAGTTGAATTTGACTGCTACTTACGCGGGAGAACTGTCCCGATACTGCCACCTTTCGTAATAAAATCAAATATCAGTTAGTAAGATTTTATTTCCGTATTTTGTCTCGATTTTTTTCCAGAACAATAAAATCCAAAAACGAGATCGAATATGAAAATAAATTCTGAAAAGTTTAATTTAATTCCTACTTGCACTAGAAAACGGTCCCTATCCTGTCGTCGCCAAATTACTCCGTCTACCTGTCCATCATTCTTCCCTCCCGAAATGTTTTCAAATAATAAATATTCAAATAGTTGAATTTGAATGTCCCAATACTGCCGTCTTTCATAAAAAAAAATCAAATGTCAGTTAGTAAGATTTTATTTCCGTATTTTGTCTCGATTTTTGTCAGGAACAATACAATCCAAAAACGAGATCGAATATGAAAATAAATTCTGTAACGTTTAATTTAATTCCTACTTGCAATAGAAAACGGTCCCTAACCTGTCGTCGCCAAATTAGATTACCTGTCCATCAGTCTTCCCACCCGAAATATTTTCAAATAATGAATATTCAAATAGTTGAATTTGAATATCCCGATACTGCCACCTTTCGTAAAAAAATCAAATATCAGTTAGTAAGATTTTATTTCCGTATTTTGTCCCGATTTTTGTCAGGAACAATAAAATCCAAAAACGAGATTGAATATGAAAATAAATTCTGTAAAGTTTAATTTAATTCCTACTTGCACTAGAAAACGGTCCTTGACCTGTCGTCGCCAAATTAGTTTACCCTTCCATCAATCTTCCCACCCGAAATGTTTTCAAATAATGAATATTCAAATAGTTGAATTTGAATCCCGCTACTTACGCGCGAGAATTGCCCCAATTACTGATAGTATACCTGAGTAATGATCACACTGACATTTTTATGGCTTTGTGTATAATTAACTAAAGTGCTGTAACCCAGTGTAAGAAAGATAAAATTATTTTCACTTACAGAAAATAAATTCTGAAAAGCTCAATTTCATTCCTACTTGCACTAGAAAACGGCCCCTTTCCTGTCATCACCAAATTAGTATGCCCCGTCCATCATTCTTTCCTCCCAAAATCAGTGTTTTCATAAATTAAATATTCAAATAGTTGAATTTTAATGTCCTCAATACTGCCGTCTTTCATAAAAAAAATCTAATTTCACTTTAGTAAGATTTTATTTCCGTGTTTTGTCTCGATTTTTGTTCAGAACAACAAAACTCCAAAACGAGATCGAATATGAAAATAAATTCTGAAAAGTTGAATTTGATTCCGGCTGTTAGTTGGAAAACGGTCCGGTTTATCAAATGTCAGTTAGATTGTATTTCCTTAATTTGTCTCGATATGTTTACAGAACAAGCATTTTTCCAGCTATATCATGGCGAGAATAAGTCAATTTTCAATGAAATGATGACGAGTTTCAATTGGTACTAGACCAACACGCTGATTTTTATAGTGTGTGTTAGGATATTCTTTTTTAAAATTGTTCCACATCCCAAAATATAAAGTGCTTAACACGTATAAATTATAAACTACGCTTCAATAATTGATGAAGATCCGTTGAAGAAGTGGTTCGCGGCGGCATACAGCGAATGTAACAGGTAACAGTGCTAGCTCACGTACAGTCCGCGGGTAGACATGTCGCCCCACTCCGACACATTATTCTGATTCTGAGCCAACCAGTGCTTAACGGAGAAGCAACAAATAAAAATTTTATAGTCTTTAGTTTGACCCGATTGGACTCGAACACGTGATATACCGCACCCGAAGCGAGCAAGCAAACCATTACGCTAACGATAGTTCAAGCAGATAAACATATCTACATAAAGGAAAACGTCATGCAACTGGTGAACCATCGCAATTTTGAAGGTAAGAATGGTTTGTGGATTTCAATTCAAATTTTTGTCAACATTTTACAGTCCATTGACATTGTAAAATTATTTTTTGCTGAACTAAGCATATTTTACAAGTCACAAACGGACACAAAAATCTATAAAATGAGCGATACGAATGGACATTCGATTCTGAATATAGTAACTTTACCTTTTTGTCTTACTGAAGCAATATTACTGCATGTTGCTGATTGTCCCACAGACTGAAAATTTACATGACTCTTATAATACACCATAAACATGTGTTGATCTCCACTTGTCAATGAATAAAACTATGCATATGAAGGTTATATTATGGGGATAAAGAGGTGTTGTTACATGTATATAAAATACTTGCCAACAGGTCTCATTTATTCTGTAAGTATGTTAGAGAATGGCGAGAAATACTTGGAATATACTCTCTGTCTATATAGAATATGATACATTGTACATATATATGGCTTATCCATAACTTATGGATAATATAGTAGATTTACTCTCTTGGTTGCCAAGTTGTTGTAAATTTTTCACATACTCCTTTCAAACCTGTTCAATAAGATTGATCATTTCATTTCTATCATGTAGTTCGGAACCATTGAACTAATTGAACTGTTTGCATATGCCCAGCTCAGCTGCATTTTCATATCAACGAAATACTTTTATTCATGCAGGATAAGCAAAATTGTATTGCTATTTGGTATAAATACTTTCTTTCTTTTTATGTTTCTGTTATTTTTTAATGCCACTTGGGTGTGTTTCAAAATATCTCTGAAATAAAATGTACTTTTATTTGTGTATACTAAGTAAGGTTTAGTGTACACAAAACTAAGTTTATTTAACTCATACTATTATATTTTATTATCCACTCATGTGACAAAACAGGATTGGGTTACTTCATATATATTCTTATACTCTATGGGTACATGTATAATGACATATTTTTTT
>MJUT01047241.1:75695-96937 GCA_002080005.1 Gigantidas platifrons
ATATATATATATATACATGTATATAGTTTAATGAACTGAACAGCCAGACCATACAATTGAAAATATGAGTGAAAATTCAAAGAATCTAATTGTGTTTGTGTTGTTCATTTGTAATTTACTTGGACCTCTAACTTATCAGTAACTCAGAATGGTAGTAACACTTTATTTGTTGAAACTCTAAACATCACAGGCATTTAATTCACCATAGCATAGGCTGAATTAAATTAAAGTAAACTGTAAACATCAATTTCTCTTCTAATGTATCTTCTTTTTTTTATTTCTTATTTTTCCCTATCTGCAAAATTTGTTTTTTTTTTGTTAACAAATTCAGAATTAACCCACATGTATATATACTTTTTTCTTCATGTAAATAGGTCTTGTTTGATGATGAATGTTTTTTTCAGAAGCATTTCTTATATTGTGAGTGTCTTGTCTATAAGTGTACGCATCTATTTTGTATTTCAATGGTTTATTATTTTATTCAACCTGGAATATGTCATTATTATGAATTATGATAGTTTTGATTAATTAATTATACTATTAGAATATCATGCTGTACAATGTATGAACCTGCTGGTTGCTGGGCTACCCATTTCTAAATTTGGTATTGTTTCTAGTTATGTTATAAAATATGGCCTACTGATAGCTGGTATTGAGTCTAATCCAGGTCCACAATTGAATAATAAAAAAATAAAAAAAATAATACATAATAATGTATGTAGTTTACTACCTAAATTAGATTTGATTGAACATGAATTTCAAGATTATGATGTTATTTGTATATCTGAATCACATCTTGATAAATTTATTGATAATGATAAAATAAAATTAAAGAGTTTCCAAAATCCAGTTAGACTAGATAGAAATAGGCACGGTGGAGGTGTGACCATATATGTGAAAAATAGTTTATTTTATAAAGTACGTACTGATTTATCAATTAATAACTTAGAATTACTTTGGATCGAGATCCGAAATAGTAATAATGACAGATTTTTGGTTGGTGTTATATATAGGCCTCCAAATTCTAATTTACATATATGGGAGTTATTCTGTGAGTCTCTAGATAAAGCTCTTGATTTTGATTTACCACTTTTTTTAATTGGTGACTATAATTGTGACATGTTGTCAAACTCCAGTAACTATTTTAAAAAGATATTAAATCGTTTAAATTTGGAAAATGTAGTATTTGAAGCTACAAACTTTACTACAGAGACAGGAACTTGTATTGATCTATGTATAACTAACAGAAATTGTTTTATTAACTCAGTGGATGTCCTTACTCCAGTATGTAGTACCCATGCTCCTGTCCTGGCTGAAATTTCATTCAAAACTTTTAAACAACACTCCTTTAAAAGGCAAATAAGAAATTATAATGCTGCTGACATTGAAGGGCTTGCTGATGAACTGAATATTACAAAGTGGGATGATCTAGTTTCAATTCTGATAATATTAATGATGTGTATTCTAATTTTATTAAAACTTTAGATGATGCTGTTAAAAAATACATTCCTACCAAGACTATTACAGTTCGACCAAATGATAAACCATTGATGAATAATACAATTAGAAACAAGATCAGACAACGTAACAGAATTCATTATAAAGCTAAAACTACAACCAACCCTGATCATTGGAAAAAATTTAGAGAAATCAGGAATGAAGTTATTGATTTAGTGAGAAAAGCAAAGGACGAATATAAAAATAAACTTATATCTGAACTATTAAAAAAGGATATCCCTCCTGGGAAATGGTGGAGAATTGCTAAATCCATATCAAATTTTACTAAAGCCAGAGACCAACCCCCATTTTTGGAACATGATGGTCAAATTTTTATTCACCCCTCTGATAAAGCTGAAAATCTAAATACTCTCTTTTCTAATATAGCTACTATTGATAATGAACCAGTTATTTCTGATAATGTTACACCCCTGCCATGTCATTTGAATGAATTTATTATAACAGAACAGGAAATTTTAGACCAGTTGAAAATTTTAAATGTAAATAAACCAGCTGGCCCTGATGGTGTCAGTCCTAGACTACTAAAATATATTGCTTATTCAATTTCTAAACCACTTACACAACTTTTTAACATGTCTCTTTCAATTAAACAGGTTCCTCTGTTCTGGAAGATAGCTCATGTAAGTCCAATTTTAAAGGTAAAGGTAATCCACATTCATCACAAAACTATCGCCCTATATCAGTAACCAGCATAGTATGTAAAATTTTGGAAAAAATGTATTTAAACATTTATTTAATTATATGAAAACAAATAATATCTTGTCAAAGTGTCAATCTGGCTTTCAACCAAATGACTCAACTGTTAATCAATTGATTGAAATATACCATAATATTATTAGTAATATGGATAGGGGGAGGGATGTAAGATTTGTTTTTTGTGATGTTTCCAAGGCCTTTGACAAAGTGTGGCATAAAGGCCTTCTTTTCAAACTTAAGCTGACTGGAGTTAACAAACAACTAATATCATGGATTGAAAGTTACCTCTCAGATCGTCAACAAGTTGTTTCGGAAGGTTTCTCTTCAACTCTTAAGGGTATTAAAGCAGGTGTTCCCCAAGATTATGTTTTGGGCCCTTTCCTTTTCCTTGTATATATTAATGATATTGTGAATGATATAAATAATGACATCCGGTTTTTTGCAGATGATACTTCCTTATTTGTAGTAGTAGAACATGATCATTTTGCAGCAGCAACTTCTCTGACAGATGACTTTGATGTTATTTCCAACTGGGCTAAGAAATGGGCAGTTCAATTTAATCCTCAAAAAACTAAAAATATTGTATTTAGTAGAAGGGACAGGGAGCACCCACCTGTATATTTTGGACTTAATGGAGATGAAATTGATCAAACAGATAATCAGTGTCATCTAAGGATAACATTTCAAACATCAGCTACATGGAAAAAACATATAGATGATATTTATAAAAAAGCATGCTCTCGTTTATTTTTACTTAGACAAGTTAAACATTTATTAGACAGATATTCCCTTATACGTATACATTTTGCATTTATTAGTCCCGTTTTAGAATATGGCGATATATTATGGGGGTAACTGCACTAAAAAGGAATCAGATTTATTGGAAAGTGTACAAATAGAAGCGGGTCGAATTATAACCGGTCTTAGATGTAACTCATCTAGACAAAAACTATACCATGAATTGGGGTGGGAAACACTAGAAAATAGACGGAATAAACACAAACTGATATTATTTTATAAAATTCTAAATGGGTTAACACCTGCATACCTTTATGAATTAGTTCAACCATATCTACCTAGACAATCAGGATATAACTTAAGAAATGAAAATAATACATTCCATCCACCGTTTTCCAGAACAAGTTCCTTTTATGATAGTTTGATCCCTTTCACTATAAGACTATGGAATACTTTGCCCCTCACTATTACTGAATCGCCAAGTTTAAATATCTTTAAAAATAGATCGACACACTTCTATTAAATTTGGGACACCAATGCTCATTATAATTTTGGAATAAGGAAGTGTAACATAATTCATTGTCAATTAAGAAATGAGGCTAGTAACCTGAAGGCACATTTATTTAATGATTTTTTATCTGACAATACTAATTGTCCAAACTGTAGTGGTTCATTAGAAGTTAACAACCATTTTTTGCTTACCTGTCCTAAATTTATTAACTTAAGATTGATCTTATTAGATTCCATACATACATTAATACCAAAAAATAATGATATTGACATTAATATAGATTTATTATTACATGGAAATAGATCATTTGCATATGATCTAAATACATATATATTTCAAGCTGTACACAAGTTCATAATTGACACTCATCGTTTCATTTAAGATGCTTCTTTTTTCAATTGCACTCCTCCTATTACACATTTATTTTGCTTTATTTTCTTTTTTTCTTTAACTTATTGTCTGTTTAACTATTTAAAATATTTAGAAAGTCTACAAATTTCACTTCACTAGTAAATTTATTATATATGAAATATTATTGGTGTTTACAATTACATGTATTCAAGGAACATAATTATCATATATTATTGATATAATTGTTATATACTATTTTTTTACTGAATATAAGCTTTGTACATGTAAAAGGAGAGAGCTTGTATAGGCATAGCCAGTTGCTCAATCTTATTCATTTTTGTGAATAAAATATGCTTAAAACAAAACATTTTACAGATCATTAGATGTGTGTATTTTTTAAATTCATAAAACGTGTGACATGTTTATTATATTGTGTGCGAGAGCCACGTGATGTCCAGATAAGAAGTCAATTTTCCGGTTGACTGCATTCATTTGACCTAGTAAACGTTTCGAAAACTATACTAATCATCACTGAATGACACCGATACTGTGATCATTGCAACCTTTTATTTTATAAGTGTAGTTGTACACTGTTCTATTTGTGAAATTGGGATAGAACACAGGATTTTCTTCTGAATAAATTTGGGCAAATACATGCCATGGTTGCTGTGAATATTGTTTAGAGATTTCGAAGTAACATGACATGGAAAAAAAAGAAACAAGAGGAAAGAGAGAAAATGGACGATGAAGGCTAACTGGAAAACTGGATAAAGGATCACTCACGATTTTAACCTCAAATGGAGTATATATCTCAATTGATACGACATTCAAGAGCTTGTGGTTCCTATCAGGATTTCCTTGAAATAGGGTTGCTGCTAATAAGGAAGGTACTGAATCAAAGGTTCCTCTTAGAGACGGATCATTTAACTTCCAGGAGGGAAAAAGGGGGGGAGGGCGCAATGGTTTTTTTTTTCTAAAAAAATATTTTGATTCCCAGTGTTGCTGAAAAAATATTCTGATTTTGGTGGAGGAAAAAAAAAAATAATCTGATTCTGAGTTTTTGTCATATAACCTAATGTTACATTCTGGACAAAAAAATTTCGCGACAAAAAAAAAAAAATATTCTAACTCTCGTGTTGTCCGAAAACAATTTTCTGAAAAAAAAACCCATAGCCCTGTGATGTTCTTACTTTGACACTAAGTAATGATCTTATTTAAACGAGAAACTATTACTTTATAAATCCAATATGTAAAGTTCTAAAATTTTATTATCCAAATTAATTGATGATGTTACAGTTATGATGGTCAAAACATGTCTCCCTTACAAGTTGCATTCACCCACTCTTTCTAATCTCAGACTCCTCCCATCAAACATGTATTCTATTTCACAGATGCCAAAATGTTTACATGGCACCATTATATAAATATAAAGATGTCACTTAAAAATACATAGATCAGATGAAGTCATATATACAAATAATCTTTTCATGTGAAAGTTGTAGTTGACCAAAGATTTATAGATAACATCTGGAAGTAATTAGATACACATCCCAAACCTGAGAAAGTTACAACCCCAAAATATTCATGTTAATTGTATTTAATAATTACAACAAATAACAATAATCTGTTAAGTTTAGCTATCAAAATAAAATATCAAAACCAATATATCACACCCCGCTGCAAGTTAAATTGTCGGTCCCTTAGTGGAAAATTTTATGTACGCCACCAAGGCTTGCTTGACCGTTATGGGATATCTGTGTCACAAATGACAACGGACATGTTCCACTTATCGTAAGCACTTCCGGACCCTTTCCTCATTCATGACATCACCGGTTTGTAACTAGATTAAAACGACGTCACAGGTGTCACTAGTGAAGCAGGAACTGCCTGTCCTTCCGGAGCACTCGAGTTCACCCCCTCTCCCGGTTTTTATTGGGGTTCGTGTTACTCCATCTTTTGTTTTATATGTATGTTTTCAAGATTGTTGTTTGTCCTTTTGTACTTTTTCTTTGGCAATTGTGTTGTCTGTTCTTCGATGTACGGATTCTGATTACTCCCTTTGGCATCTTCAAACTCTTCTTACATTGTTTAATTTGATTTTTGATGTTTTAACGCCACTTTCAACAATATTTCAGATATGTCATGGGGACCAGTTTTAGTGGTGGAGGAAACCGAAGTACCCGGAGAGAACCATCGACCATAGGCAAGCAACTTGTACAGTTTATCACTTGTGGCTGCGAGTCGAGTGCACCCTTTTTTGTAATTTACAAAGCCGGGTGCGGACCCACGCCGTATTGGTGATACGCTCGTATGAGTTGTTAGCTCCAACGACCTAAATCGTTGGGCCACCTGGACCCCCTCTTACACTGGTGTTCTTAATTACTATGCTTATCCACTACCGACTCAGTAATAGTTCCATATGGCCTGGAAGGTTTGAAAAAGTCATGGATGGTTCGTTTCATTTTGATGTATAACGCCCTCGATCGTTCCTCACATTCGATTTAATACTGACCAATCGAAAAATTGTATTGGATTTGAAAAAAATTCAACTTTATCAAATGAAAAATAATTAAATTTAATAAATATATATTTTTTAAATTGTATTGGATTTAAAAAAAAACATATTCCAGATTGTCCCACTTTTTCTTACCTTATTACCTGTAATTTCAAAAAGTGGGACAATCGGGAAGATATATGTCTAAAGTGATTTTTTAAAGATAAATAAAGTACAGCTGGGGACGCGATCAGAGTGCTCTCCATAAGGAAAACAGCGGATGTGCCGCTCCAACTCTGAGTCAGCACGTTTCCACGTTTCGTGGCTATCGAATTTTATTTTCTATCCGAAACCCTTATATAAATCGCTTCATCAATCATTTTATCTATTCATTCATTACAATCTTACCTTTAGAAAGTGGTGTTACACTCGATTACAGCACGATTTTGCCTTAGATCCTATCATTTTGCCATTTGACATAACAACAATATCAGTATGCTATACATGTATGGTACCTTTCGATAACTCTGTAATTTATATTATTTTGTTAAAAAGTAAATGACAAACATTACTAACCCTTTCCCATTTTTATAAAAGTAAAAGACAAACATTTAAACCCTTTCCCCTTTTTTTTTAAAGTAAATAACAAACATGGCTTGTTTTCAATAAGAAAAAATATGTATATGGATTTTTTTTTAAATAATCACTAATACAGCGTTAAACATCGATTTGTATGCATCTGATATGAAAGTAAAGCTCGGAGCTGAGAATTTATTCATATGAATATTTTACGGTAAGCTTAAGGTTTTAAAAAAATGAAATTCACTTCTTTAAACATCTGTTTATAGGCCTTGTATTAAAATATGTGTTGAAATAGTGTAAAAACAATTGAATTTTCTATTATTCACAGAGAGCAAATTGTTGTCCCAACAAGAGTTACATGCATAGAGGCAAAATTTCTCAGGTGTACCACCTGTTGTGTTTACTGCTAAAGTGTATATTGTAGTGGGGTGAGCTGAAAGTAATGAATTACCAAAGTAATAAAATTTTATGATATCTTGTATCCCTAAAGAACAACATTTTAAATATCAAAGAATGGTGTCCTTCCTAATAAAGTAAATAAGAATGATTAAGGGGTCCCATTAAGGGTAAATTATTAATGAATATGTATTATTAAAATTTAAAACTATAAAATTACACATGAAATATAAAACATAATAATATTAAATATTTATTAGTAATTTTATATATTAAGCACACTTCAAATATGAAAACATAATAATTGACATTCATATTAAACTTTAAAACTATATAAGCACACCTAAAATATATTCTTCAAGCTTGAATAACAAAATTACCGAACACCTAGCAATCTTCCAAAGGGAAATTAAAAACTCGTAAATCAATAAACAGACAAAATCAGTCAACCGGGAAACCGGGATACATGCAATCAAGTATTTACGGCTGACAAAAAATAAAAAACCTAATTTACACATTTCATCTAGATCGAGCTTAACAGTCGGCAGGGGCGGATCCAGGATTTCAAGTTAGGGGGGCGCAGTTAAAATAATCGCGCCGTGCGGAGCGGGGCGCGAAATTTTTGGGGTATTTCGTGTGAAAAATCATGATTTTACGCAAAACAATCATATTTTTTCCAATTTTAGGGGGGAGGGGGTGGTGCGCACCCTGGATCCGCCCCTGGCCGGTTTTCATGACCGAAATGATGAAATGAATGTTGTATTAAATATTCCGTCGGTGTTATTACGCCATGTTTTTATGATGTTTGTGTACTGCATATATCGACATTTCTGAAAAAAATGAGTTTATAAATGATCCATCTGTCTCTCTGTCACAAAAGGTTAAGATTTTATGTAGGTAAAAGTATTGTCCCCAACATGTTTTGTGTCCTCGTCTGTGCCACTTGTGGAAGGTCTACCTATATATAATTGGGAACCTCCTTTGTGTTATTTGCACCATTCTAATATGTCCTTAGTACAGTTTATAGGTAGGTTTGTAAATTACAAAAAAGGGTGCACTCGACACGCATCCGCAAGTGATAAAAGTTTACCACTTTCTTGCCTTGGGTCGGTGGTTCTCTCTGGCTTCCTCCACCACTAAAATTGTCGTCTTGATATAGCTCAAATATTGCTGAAAGTGGCGTTAAACACCAAAATTCAAATTCATTCAGTTTATATGTCCTTAGTGCACTAAGGAGGTCCTTTGCGCTATTTCTACCCGCCTCCTGACAAGTACAAAATATGGTAGCACACAATTATTGTTCATAGCTTAGCTGTATCTTTTTATTTTACAGACATGTTAAGAGGAGGAGGCGCGACGCTTTGCACACGACACGCACATAGCAAGTATATTATCGATAACCGGATGTTACGATTCATTGAAGTGAAAACATCTTGTCAATAAATTATACTTAAATTAAACCTGAGTTTATCCAATATGGGATTTCTTGAATTTAAGATCGAAATACTTGTAGTATTGCTATTTTCCCCTAAAACAAGTTGAACTCTACGAATACGATTGTGATTTATTTTCTGTTTTGATATGTAGTTTTAAAGAAATTTTATTTTCATTTACAGAATCATAATTAATTAAATACATATTTGAATTTTTTTTATATAGAAAAACGATTATAGTTTAGTCATGAACAAACGTCTCTGTAATACACATCTACAAAATTTATCATAATTCTTAAAGGTCATTAAACTTAATACATTTAGTTATGCAACAATACTAAAACATTCTTATAAAAATCACATACAGTTCTCGGGTAAAATACAAGTAACAATACTTGGACATTTTGTAGTGACTCTCTCTGGGTTGTAACCAATTACTGATTATACAGGAAAAGCACCTACTGTGAGGTCATCTATTTTGAGATGTCATTCAAAGAAAATAACAACCTTGCCATATTGTTACATAATAAGATATATACATGTTAAATGTGTATTGGGACATCTATACTTGAAATATTTATCATATAATTTTTATTGCATATTTGCGATCATAAAGTTCAAGTGATCCTCAATATGTTTTACTGCGAAATCGCATAATCATTATTAAAAAGGCTAAAATATGCTATTATATGAATTCAAATTGTCACAGGTTATGTTTGATACAACACAAATCACGAAAAATTGGGGGATTTTTCAAGGTCAATTGTGGCTTAAGGAATGGAGACTTAAGAAAATATATGGAGAACTATGATTGATCAATGTCATACTCAAAAAGATAGGAAAAGCCTCCACCAGAATTTTCAAATTTTCATTTTTAATGTTGATAGGTTCAGGACGCTATCAATGAAAAAAAAAGATGGCGACAAAGTGGCCCTCTCAAAAATAGCAGATGATCACATTTAACATTCAACCCAGAGGAGGCGCGACGCTTTGCACACGACACGCACATAGCAAGCACATGTATATTATCGATAACCGGATGTTTACGATTCAGCTTAAAAATGGATGTTGAAGTGAAAACATCTCGTCAATAAATATGCCATTTGCCAATTCTCGACTTGATTCTAAAATTATACACTTTTATCATTGTATTATTTGAGTTATTTCCCTTACAGAGGACAAACCGGTTCTCGGTCAATGCAAGAGCAACAGAAAGGATTAAGAATTTGAGTATAATTTTCATAAAATTTATAGATAATTGAACCTTGTTAAATAATAGAAGTTAACTTTATAGGAAATAAAAAAATCACAAGTTGTTACAACATTTAAATTGTATACAGAGTATGAGAAAAATATGTCATTTTGGTTGAATATTGCACGAAATTGATACGTTTGCTCTCTGTAAGGGAAATAACTCAAATAATAAAATGTTAAAAATGTATAATTTTAGAAACAAGTCGGGAAATGGCAAATGGAGTATTATTTAAATTAAACGTGAATTTATCGGGTCCGTAGAAATACCGCAAAGGACTTCCTTAGTGCACTAAGAACAATAAAAGTGCACTAAGGACACAACAGAGACATCCTATGTGCACAAAGAAGGTTGCAAATGAATTGTCAGTTTAAAAAAAATCTTATTTGGTCAATTTTTATAATAAAAAGTTTAAAATTAACGACGATATTTGCATTTTTGTCGGCTGGCGCCTACTACAAAGATAATCACGTGGTGATTAATACATGTTGATTGTTAATCAACGTCGAACAGGTAAACAATGACAATTAGATGGGAGCTAATTATATAATTGTGCATGAGCTTGGACACGTGATTTTTGACGTTGATCTTTAAAACATATTGGGTTTTTTTACGATGAATTATAATAAAAACAAATGTGAAAAAAAAAAATATTTCGCCGGTAAAGTTAAAAAGATCGTGTGTTTTTGTAAGGATTTTTGAGTAAAAGTTTTAAATATTATTTAAATGCTAAATCGTTTTATTTGTCATTCATAAAGATATTGCACATTTATAATATACCTTCACTAAGTAACAAAAATACTAGAAATTTCAAGCAAGATGAAAAAAACCATCAGGAATGAGACCAGTCTCGTATTGTAATTTCAATGGTCAGACAATCTATATTTAGAAATTTCGAATACGGAAGAAGAATGTTTAACTTTCAGATTTTGTTCCCTCATATATCTCGTTCCAAACTTGTTTTATTTGTAAAATGTCTAGAGTATTTTCTGCCTGTAATTTGTTTTTTTTTCTGTGTAATTTCGGAAAGGAGCCAAATAAGGGAACAACACCTTACTGGCTAAGATTTCGTAAAAATCTTACCAACTGATATTTGATATATTAATAAACTTTGAAGTTTAAAATGTATAAAGAAAACGGGGATGGGACCAATCAATAAAAAGAAGAATCCGGAAGAAGAGTGCTTTTCTTTCAGATTTTGTTCTCTTATATATCTCGTTCCAAACTTGTTTTGCATGAAAATAAAGAAATCCTAAGGCTTTAAGAAAACAATTAAGTGTCACGGGTGGTTTGCTACGTCACACGCACGGATACTTGAACATCGCCTCGGGGTAAGTTTATGCTGTTGTACAATTTTCAAAAAGGAAAACTAACAAAACCAAGTAGTTCATCGAAGGGCCCACATGTCAGACTTCATTGTTTAGCATACATTCATTGCGTGGAAACCCGTCAGTTTTGCAAACACTTCTTTTACAGTTAAAATTCCGGGGAAGGATACCGTTCACACAAAACCCATTTAACTGTACAAAGAAGATTGCAAAAAATGTTGAACTCTACGATTATGATTATTTTGTTTTCCTGTTGTGATATGGAGTTTTAATGAAATTGTGTTCTTATTTAAAGAATCATAATTAATTTCCCGAATACATATTTGTTTTTTTTTATTTAAAAAAACGATCATAGTTTAGTTGTTTGCCCAATAAACAAACGTCTCTGCAAGACACATCTACAAAATTTATCCTAATTCTTAAAAGTTAATTAAACTTAATTACATTTAGTTACGCAACAATACTACAACATTCTTATAAAAATCACATACAGTATATGTACTAATTAGTTCTCGGGTAAAATACAAGTAACAATACTTGGACAATACAATTACTGATTATACAGGAAGAGCCCCCACTGTGAATCCATCTATTTTAAGATGCCATTCAATGAAAATAACAACCTAAGATAAGAATTAGATAAGAAATTAAAATATATTCATATATGTTTTTAATGAAAATTAATTAACACATTTATGTCACATTTCATTTATTTAGCCTAACTTGGATCAGTTATCAATCATTAAAAAGACCAACATTTTTTTTGTTTTAATCTGTCTAATAAGTATTTACCCTAGATATAATCTTATTATCCACAATAAATTCAGGGAAAAGTTATTATTACCACAATAAATTCAGGGAAAAGAGCCTGTGCTAACAATAATTTTAACTAAAAAGTCACTTTTATTTTCCCACATGCATGTTAAATATGTATTGTGACATTTATACTTGAAATATTTTATCGCATAATTTTTTTTATTATAAATTGCGATCATAAAGTCCAAGTGATCCTCAATATGTTTTACTGTGAAATCACATCATCACTATTAAAAAGGCTAAAATATGCTATTCTTTGAATTCGAATTGTCACAGAATATGTTGATACAACACAAATCACGAAAAATTGGGGCATTTTTCAAGGTCAATTGTGGCGTAATGAATGGAGACCTAAGAAAATATAGAAAGTACTATAATTGATCTATGTCATACTAAAAAAGATAGGAAAAGTCTCCACCGGAATTTACAAATTTTTATTTTTATTGTTGATCGGTTGAGGATGCATTAGATAATTATACACAAAGCCATAAAAATGTCAGTGTGATCATTACACAGGTATACTATCAGTAATTGGGACAATTTTCGCGCGTAAGTAGCGTGATTCAAATTCAACTATTTGAATATTCATTGTTTGAAAACATTTCGGGCGGGAAGACTGATGGACGGGTAAACTAATTTGACGACGACAGTTTAGGGACCGTTTTCTAGTGCAAGTAGGAATTAAATTAAACTTTACAGAATTTATTTTCATATTCGATCTCGTTTTTGGATTTTATTGTTCCTGACAAAAATCGAGACAAAATATGGAAATAAAATCTTACTAACTTACATTTGATTTTTTTTATGAAAGACGGCAGTATTGGGACATTCAAATTCAACTATTTGAATATTTATTATTTGAAAACATTTCGGGAGGGAAGAATGATGGACAGGTAGACCGGAGTAAGGACTGGGGGCTATAAGGGACAAAATCGGTCCCACTTCAGAAATCGATAAAATTTTCTCCAAATGTATTCACAATAATATGTGCTTTTCTGAAATAAATACAGTTAGTTAATATGTACATCTATTTCCTCACAGCAGATCCACAAAGTCAGGTAATGAAAAGCACTGATAGTCATTTTTTTTCCAGAATATAGAACTTACGACGTATCATTGTATTACAATGAATATCTTAAAAAAAAAAACAAAAACAAAAATAAAGAAACTCAATAAACAAGGGTGTCCGCGTTCTCACTGTGGTATTTCTACTAAATAACCTAAGAGTCAAATGAATGATTTTACCCTCCCTTCACGCTCTTACTGGATGTGACGCTACCTCTGCTTTTTTCAGAATATTTTTACAAAATGATGAAAACATCACCTTAAGAGTTGTCTTATTTGGTTTCACTGCTGTGGTTGTATTGTTATCAAATCACCAATATGACTTTCTAATTTCTGTTGTAGTCTGTGTGATGTGCAAATTTCCTTTCGATCAGAGTGCAGAAAATCAGAAAAAAAAGTTCTAGCAGTTGGATTAAAGTGAATATATCTTTGTGAGTTAGCAAGTCATCTTTGATAGTTGAAATGAAGGATTGAAATAAGTTATCATGTTCAGATGTTAAATAGTCTTCACTGTCGTCCTTAATTCTTTTGAGTAAATAATTTGTCATACAAGTAGTATGATATATTGCATTCTCTGCAAACCCATCATTAATAATTTTGTTTGCCATTTCGCCATCATCGGTCAGTGTTGCCATGTTCAAAAGTCTTTTTGTTCTCTATTTATCCACAATTATTTGTTTTAAGAAATCGACACTATTGATAAAATTGTATCTAATTAAATAGACAGCTTTTAGATGTAGGTATTGTGGATTTTAAAAAGAATTTGATGACAGTTGCCTCCCTCTTATCAGGCCATCCCTTCTACGATGAAAAAGTGCCCTTATAAGAGGGTGGCCTCTGTTGAGGGGGATAAAATGAGTAGTACTTAGTTCACCATCTCAGTGCATCTGAAATTTGGCCAGGTCTTTTTTATGTTCAATTGTTTGAGGTGAGAGCTCCTTGATTGTTTTGTTGCTATTGGTCAATTGTTTAAACTATCTTTACATAAAACAATGAAATAAAAAAAGCATCTTGGTTTTGACAACAAGAATCGTTTTTAAAATGCAGATGAGAATTTAACAAGAATATGCTATATCTTGTTATGTCTTTATATTTGGTTAAAATAAATTTGCTAAGTGGGAAAATAATTTTTTTTTTTCTTATCTGAACTCCGAAATCTACAGGCTTAAAGTGTTCATTTAAGAAACAATAAAACAAAACCCTTTTCAACTAACTGAAAACTTTATGAAAAGAAAGCAATTTACAAGAAAACAAATCTTCTTTCCCGTGGAAACGGATCCCACTTTTCTTCCTCATTAGACTCTTGGAAGAACAAAGGATGTTAAATGCCAAAAATATTCACAAACAGGATGAAAAGGATTAAATTGCTTTATCTTCCATCTTAATCTCACGATGTACCTTTTTCGAAAACACAAAAATATATTGTTTTACAAAAATTTGAGAAACAAAGCAGAAAATAAGATGTTATAAAAAGATAAAAACTAAAATAAACAAAACAAAAGATTGTTACTAAAGCTTAAGATTTTGATGAGGACGTATTTCAGTGTAGCTTTTATAAAACTGTGATGTCGTACAATGGAGAAGTGGGTATACGTTTCCGTAAAAACAGATTCTGAACATTGTTTAAACTTTACAGAATGTATTTTCATATTCGATCTCGTTTTTGGATTTTATTGTTCCTGACAAAAATCGAGACAAAATATGGAAATAAAATCTTACTAACTGACATTTGATTTTTTTTTATGAAAGACGGCAGTATTAGGACATTCAAATTCAACTATTTGAATATTTATTATTTTAAAACATTTCGGGAGGGAAGAATGATGGACAGGTAGACCGGAGTAAGGACTGGGGACTATAAGAACCAAAATCGGCCCCACCTCAGAAGTCGATAACAATTTCTCCAAAATGTATTCACAATATGTGCTTTTCTAAAATAAATACAGTTAGTTAATATGTACATCTATTTCCTCACAGCAGATCCACAAAGTCAGGTAATGAAAAGCACTGATAGTAATTTTTTTTCAGAATACAGAACTTACGACGTATCATTGTATTACAATGAATATCTTAAAAAAACAAAAACAAAAATAATGAAACTCAATAAACAAGGGTGTCCGCGTTCTCACTGTGGTATTTCTACTAAATAACCTAAGAGTCAAATGAATGATTTTACCCTCCCTTCACGCTCTTACTGAATGTGACGCTACCTTTGCTTTTTTCAGAATATTTTTATAAAATGATGAAAACATCACCTGAAGAGTTGTCTTATTTGGTTTCACTGATGTGGTTGTATTGTTATTAAATCACCAATATGTCTTTCTAATTTCTGTTGTAGTCTGTGTGATGTGCAAATTTCCTTTCGATCAGAGGGCAAAAAATCAGAAAAAAAAGTTCTAGCAGTTGGATTAAAGTGAATATCTCTTTGTGAGTTAGCAAGTCATCTTTGATAGTTGAAATGAAGGATTGAAATAAGTTATCATGTTCAGATGTTAAATAGTCTTCACTGTCGTCCTTAATTCTTTTGAGTAAATAATTTGTCATACAAGTAGTATGATATATTGCATTCTCTGCAAACCCATCATTAATAATTGTGTTTGCCATTTCGCCATCATCGGTCAGTGTTGCCATGTTCAAAAGTCTTTTTGTTCTCTATTTATCCACAATTATTTGTTTTAAGAAATCGACACTATTGATAAAATTGTATCTAATTAAATAGACAGCTTTTAAATGTAGGTATTGTGGATTTTAAAAAGAATTTGATGACAGTGGCCTCCCTCTTATCAGGCCATCCCTTCTACGATGAAAAAGTGCCCTTATAAGAGGGTGGCCTCTGTTGAGGGGGATAAAATGAGTAGTACTTAGTTCACCATCTCAGTGCATCTGAAATTTGACCAGGTCTTTTTTATGTTCAATTGTTTGAGGTGAGAGCTCCTTGATTGTTTTGTTGCTATTGGTCAATTGTTTAAACTATCTTTACATAAAACAATGAAACAAAAAAAAACATCTTGGTTTTGACAACAAGAATCGTTTTTAAAATGCAGATGAGAATTTAACAAGAATATGCTATATCTTGTTATGTCTTTATATTTGGCTAAAATAAATTTGCTAAGTGGGAAAATAATATTTTTTTTTCTTATCTGAACTCCGAAATCTACAGGCTTAAAGTGTTCATTTAAGAAACAATAAAACAAAACCCTTTTCAACTAACTGAAAACTTTATGAAAAGAAAGCAATTTACAAGAAAACAAATCTTCTTTCCCGTGGAAACGAATCCCACTTTTCTTCCTCATTAGACTCTTGGAAGAACAAAGGTTGTAAAATGCCAAAAATGTTCACAAACAGGATGAAAAGGATTAAATTGCTTTATCTTCCATCTTAATCTCACGATATACCTTTTTCGAAAACACAAAAATATATTGTTTTACAAAAATTTGAGAAACAAAGCAGAAAATAAGATGTTATAAAAAGATAAAAACTAAAATAAACAAAACAAAAGATTGTTACTAAAGCTTAAGATTTTGACGAGGACGTATTTCAGTGTAGCTTTTATAAAACTTTGATGTCGTACAATGAAGAAGTGGGTATACGTTTCCGTAAAAATAGATTCTGAACATTGTTTAAACATTACAGAATGTATTTTCATATTCGATCTCGTTTTTGGATTTTATTGTTCCTGAAAAAAATCGAGACAAAATATGGAAATTAAATCTTACTAACTGACATTTGATTTTTGTTTATGAAAGACGGCAGTATTGGGACATTCAAATTCAACTATTTGAATATTTATTATTTGAAAACATTTCGGGATGGAAGAATGATGGACAGGTAGACCGGAGTAAGGACTGGGGGCTATAAGAACCAAAATCGGCACCACCTTAGAAGTCGATAAAATTTTCTCCAAAATGTATTCACAATATGTGCTTTTCTGAAATAAATACAGTTAGTTAATATGTACATCTATTTCCTCACAGCAGATCCACAAAGTCAGGTAATGAAAAGCACGTATAGTCATTTTTTTTTTCAGAATACAGAACTTACGACGTATCATTGTATTACAATGAATATCTTAAAAAAAAAAACAAAAACAAAAATAATGAAACTCAATAAACAAGGGTGTCCGCGTTCTCACTGTGGTATTTCTACTAAATAACCTAAGAGTCAAATGAATGATTTTACCCTCCCTTCACGCTCTTACTGGATGTGACGCTACCTCTGCTGTTTTCAGAATATTTTTACAAAATGATGAAAACATCACCTGAAGAGTTGTCTTATTTGGTTTCACTGCTGTGGTTGTATTGTTATCAAATCACCAATATGTCTTTCTAATTTCTGTTGTAGTCTGTGTGATGTGCAAATTTCCTTTCGATCAGAGGGCAGAAAATCAGAAAAAAAAGTTCTAGCAGTTGAATTAAAGTGAATATCTCTTTGTGAGTTAGGAAGTCATCTTTGATAGTTGAAATGAAGGATTGAAATAAGTTATCATGTTCAGATGATAAATAGTCTTCACTGTCGTCCTTAGTTCTGTTGAGTAAATAATTTGTCATACAAGTAGTATGATATATTGCATTCTCTGCAAACCCATCATTAATAATTTTGTTTGCCATTTCGCCATCATCGGTCAGTGTTGCCATGTTCAAAAGTCTTTTTGTTCTCTATTTATCCACAATTATTTGTTTTAAGAAATCGACCCTATTGATAAAATTGTATCTAATTAAATAGACAGCTTTTAGATGTAGGTATTGTGGATTTTAAAAAGAATTTGATGACAGTGGCCTCCCTCTTATCAGGCTATCCCTTCTACGATGAAAAGTGCCCTTATAAGTGGGTGGCCTCTATTGAGGGGGATAAAATGAGTAATACTTAGTTCACCATCTCAGTGCATCTGAAATTTGGCCAGGTCTTTTTTATGTTCAATTGTTTGAGGCGAGAGCTGCTTGATTGTTGTGTTGCTATTGGTCAATTGTTTAAACTATCTATACATAAAACAATGAAATAAAAAAGCATCTTGGTTTTGACAACAATAATCGTTTTTAAAATGCAGATGAGAATTTAACAAGAATATGCTATATCTTGTTATTTCTTTATATTTGGTTAAAATAAATTTGCTAAGTGGGAAAATAATTTTTTTTTTCTTATCTGAACTCCGAAATCTACAGGTTTAAAGTGTTCAATTAAGAAACAATAAAACAAAACCCTTTTCAACTAACTGAAAACTTTATGAAAAGAAAGCAATTTACAAGAAAGCAAATCTTTTTTCCCGTGGAAACGGATCCCACTTTTCTTCCTCATTAGACTCTTGGAAGAACAAAGGTTGTAAAATGCCAAAAATGTTCACAAACAGGATGAAAAGGATTAAATTGCTTTATCTTCCATCTTAATCTCACGATGTACCTTTTTCGAAAACACAAAAATATATTGTTTTACAAAAAATTGAGAAATAAAGCAGAAAATAAGATGTTATAAAAAGATAAAAACTAAAATAAACAAAACAAAAGATTGTTACTAAAGCTTAAGATTTTGACGAGGACGTATTTCAGTGTAGCTTTTATAAAACTGTGATGTCGTAGAATGGAGAAGTGGGTATACGTTTCCGTAAAAATAGATTCTGAACATTGTTTAAACATTACAGAATGTATTTTCATATTCGATCTCGTTTTTGGATTTTATTGTTCCTGACAAAAATCGAGACAAAATATGGAAATTAAATCTTACTAACTGACATTTGATTTTTTTTTATGAAAGACGGCAGTATTGGGACTTTCAAATTCAACTATTTTAATATTTATAATTTGAAAACATTTCGGGAGGGAAGAATGATGGACAGGTAGACCGGAGTAAGGACTGGGGGCTATAAGAACCAAAATCGGCCCCACCTCAGAAGTCGATAACAATTTTTCCAAAATGTATTCACAATATGTGCTTTTCTGAAATAAATACAGTTAGTTAATATGTACATCTATTTCCTCACAGCAGATCCACAAAGTCGGGTAATGAAAAGCACTGATAGTCTTTTTTTTTCAAAATACAGAACTTACGACGTATCATTGTATTACAATGAATATCTTAAAAAAAAAAAAAAAAAAATATTGAAACTCAATAAACAAGGGTGTCCGCGTTCTCACTGTGGTATTTCTACTAAATAACCTAAGAGTCAAATGAATGATTTTACCCTCCCTTCACGCTCTTACTGGATGTGACGCTACCTCTGCTTTTTTTCAGAATATTTTTACAAAATGTTGAAAACATCACCTGAAGAGTTGTCTTATTTGGTTTCACTGCTGTGGTTGTATTGTTATCAAATCACCAATATGTCTTTCTAATTTCTGTTGTAGTCTGTGTGATGTGCAAATTTCCCTTCGATCAGTGTGCAGACAATCAGAAAAAAAGAGTTCTAGCAGTTAGATTAAAGTGAATATCTCTTTGTGAGTTAGGAAGTCATCTTTGATAGTTGAAATGAAGGATTGAAATAAGTTATCATGTTCAGATGTTAAATAGTCTTCACTGTCGTCCTTAGTTCTGTTGAGTAAATAATTTGTCATACAAGTAGTATGATATATTGCATTCTCTGCAAACCCATCATTAATAATTTTGTTTGCCATTTCGCCATCATCGGTCAGTGTTGCCATGTTCAAAAGTCTTTTTGTTCTCTATTTATCCACAATTATTTGTTTTAAGAAATCGACACTATTGATAAAATTGTATCTAATTAAATAGACAGCTTTTAGATGTAGGTATTGTGGATTTTAAAAAGAATTTGATGACAGTGGCCTCCCCCTTCTACGATTAAAAAGTGCCCTTATAAGAGAGGTGGCCTCTATTGAGGGGAATAAAATGAGTAGTACTTATTTCACCATCTCAGTGCATCTGAAAAATTTGGCCAGGTCTTTTTTATGTTCAATTGTTTGAGGTGCGAGCTGCTTGATTGTTTTGTTGCTATTGGTCAACTGTTTAAACTATCTTTACATAAAACAATGAAAGAAAAAAGCACATCTTGGTTTTGACAACAAGAATCGTTTTTAAAATGCAGATGAGAATTTAACAAGAATATTCTATATCTTGTTATTTCTTTATATTTGGTTAAAGTAAATTTGTTAAGTGGGGAAATACTATTTTTTTTCTTATCTGAACTCCGAAATCTACAGGCTTAAAGTGTTCATTTAAGAAACACTAAAACAAAACCCTTTTCAACTAACTGATAACTTTATAAAAAGAAAGCAATTTACAAGATAACAAATCTTCTTTCCGTGGAAACTGATCCCACTTTTCTTCCTCATTAGACTCTTGGAAGAACAAAGGTTGTAAAATGCCAAAAATGTTCACAAACAGGATGAAAAGGATTAAATTGCTTTATCTTCCATCTTAATCTCACGATGTATCTTTTTCAAAAACACAAAAATATATTGTTTTACAAAAATTTGAAAAACAAAGCAGAAAATAAGATGTTCTAAAAAGATAAAAACTAAAATAAACAAAACAAAAGATTGTTACTAAAGCTTAAGATTTTGACGAGGACGTATTTCAGTGTAGCTTTTATAAAACTGTGATGTCGTACAATGGAGAAGTGGGTATACGTTTCCGTAAAAACAGATTCTGAACATTGTTTAAACTTTACAGAATGTATTTTCATATTCGATCTCGTTTTTGGATTTTATTGTTCCTGACAAAAATCGAGACAAAATATAGAAATAAAATCTTACTAACTGACATTTGATTTTTTTTTATGAAAGACGGCAGTATTGGGACATTCAAATTCAACTATTTGAATATTTATTATTTGAAAACATTTCGGGAGGGAAGAATGATGGACAGGTAGACCGGACTAAGGACTGAGGGCTATAAGAACCAAAATCGCCCCCCCCCTCAGAAGTCGATAAAATTTTCTCCAAAATGTATTCACAATATGTGCTTTTCTGAAATAAATATAGTTAGTTAATATGTACATCTATTTCCTCACAGCAGACCCACAAAGGCAGGTAATGAAAAGCACTGATAGTCTTTTGTTTTTCAAAATACAGAACTTACGACGTATCATTGTATTACAATGAATATCTTAAAAAAA
>MJUT01047241.1:98167-139124 GCA_002080005.1 Gigantidas platifrons
TGAAACTCAATAAACAAGGGTGTCCGCGTTCTCACTGTGGTATTTCTACTAAATAACCTAAGAGTCAAATGAATGATTTTACCCTCCCTTCACGCTCTTACTGGATGTGACGCTACCTCGGCTTTTTTTTCAGAATATTTTTACAAAATGTTGAAAACATCACCTGAAGAGTTGTCTTATTTGGTTTCACTGCGGTGGTTGTATTGTTATCAAATCACCAATATGTCTTTCTAATTTCTGTTGTAGTCTGTGTGATGTGCAAATTTCCCTTCGATCAGAGTGCAGACAATCAGAAAAAAAAGAGTTCTAGCAGTTGGATTAAAGTGAATATCTCTTTGTGAGTTAGCAAGTCATCTTAGATAGTTGAAATGAAGGATTGAAATAAGTTATCATGTTCAGATGTTAAATATTCTTCACTGTCGTCCTTAATTCTTTTGAGTAAATAATTTGTCATACAAGTAGTATGATATATTGCATTCTCTGCAAACCCATCATTAATAATTCTGTTTGCCATTTCGCCATCATCGGTTAGTGTTGCCATGTTCAAAAGTCTTTTTGTTCTCTATTTATCCACAATTATTTGTTTTAAGAAATCGACACTATTGATAAAATTGTATCTAATTAAATAGACAGCTTTTAGATGTAGGTATTGTGGATTTTAAAAAGAATTTGATGAGAGTGGCCTCCCTCTTATCAGGCCATCCCTTCTACGATTAAATAGTGCCCTTATAAGAGAGGTGGCCTCTATTGAGGGGAATAACATGAGTAGTACTTATTTCACCATCTCAGTGCATCTGAAAAATTTGGCCAGGTCTTTTTTATGTTCAATTGTTTGAGGTGCGAGCTGCTTGATTGTTTTGTTGCTATTGGTCAACTGTTTAAACTATCTTTACATAAAACAATGAAAGAAAAAAACACATCTTGGTTTTGATAACAAGAATCGATTTTAAAATGCAGATGAGAATTTAACAAGAATATGCTATATCTTGTTATTTCTTTATATTTGGTTAAAGTAAATTTGTTAAGTGGGGAAATACTATTTTTTTTCTTATCTGAACTCCGAAATCTACAGGCTTAAAGTGTTCATTTAAGAAACAATAAAACAAAACCCTTTTCAACTAACTGAAAACTTTATAAAAAGAAAGCAATTTACAAGATAACAAATCTTCTTTCCGTGGAAACGGATCCCACTTTTCTTCCTCATTAGACTCTTGGAAGAACAAAGGTTGTAAAATGCCAAAAATGTTCACAAACAGGATGAAAAGGATTAAATTGCTTTATCTTCCATCTTAATCTCACGATGTATCTTTTTCAAAAACACAAAAATATATTGTTTTACAAAAATTTGAAAAACAAAGCAGAAAATAAGATGTTCTAAAAAGATAAAAACTAAAATAAACAAAACAAAAGATTGTTACTAAAGCTTAAGATTTTGACGAGGACGTATTTCAGTGTAGCTTTTATAAAACTGTGATGTCGTACAATGGAGAAGTGGGTATACGTTTCCGTAAAAACAGATTCTGAACATTGTTTAAACTTTACAGAATGTATTTTCATATTCGATCTCGTTTTTGGATTTTATTGTTCCTGACAAAAATCGAAACAAAATATGGAAATACAATCTTACTAACAGACATTTGATTTTTTTTTAATGAAAGACGGCAGTATTGGGACATTCAAATTCAACTATTTTAATATTTATTTTTTGAAAACATTTCGGGAGGGAAGAATGATGGACAGGTAGACCGGAGTAAGGACTGGGGGCTATAAGAACCAAAATCGGCCCCACCTCAGAAGTCGATAATTTGTTCTCCAAAATGTATTCACAATATGTGCTTTTCTGAAATAAATACAGTTAGTTAATATGTACATCTATTTCCTAACAGCAGACCCACAAAGTCAGGTAATGAAAAGCACTGATAGTCTTTTTTTTTCAAAATACAGAACTTACGACGTATCATTGTATTACAATGAATATCTTAAAAAAAAAAAAAAATATTGAAACTCAATAAACAAGGGTGTCCGCGTTCTCACTGTGGTATTTCTACTAAATAACCTAAGAGTCAAATTAATGATTTTACCCTCCCTTCACGCTCTTACTGGATGTGACGCTACCTCTGCTTTTTTCAGAATATTTTTACAAAATGTTGAAAACATCACCTGAAGAGTTGTCTTATTTGGTTTCACTGCTGTGGTTGTATTGTTATCAAATCACCAATATGTCTTTCTAATTTCTGTTGTAGTCTGTGTGATGTGCAAATTTCCCTTCGATCAGAGTGCAGACAATCAGAAAAAAAGAGTTCTAGCAGTTGGATTAAAGTGAATATCTCTTTGTCAGTTAGCAAGTCATCTTAGATAGTTGAAATGAAGGATTGAAATAAGTTATCATGTTCAGATGTTAAATATTCTTCACTGTCGTCCTTAATTCTTTTGAGTAAATAATTTGTCATACAAGTAGTATGATATATTGCATTCTCTGCAAACCCATCATTAATAATTATGTTTGCCATTTCGCCATCATCGGTCAGTGTTGCCATGTTCAAAAGTCTTTTTGTTCTCTATTTATCCACAATTATTTGTTTTAAGAAATCGACACTATTGATAAAATTGTATCTAATTAAATAGACAGCTTTTAGATGTAGGTATTGTGGATTTTAAAAAGAATTTGATGACAGTGGCCTCCCTCTTATCATGCCATCCCTTCTACGATTAAAAAGTGCCCTTATAAGAGAGGTGGCCTCTATTGAGGGGAATAAACTGAATAGTACTTATTTCACCATCTCAGTGCATCTGAAATTTGGCCAGGTCTTTTTTATGTTCAATTGTTTGAGGTGAGAGCTGCTTGATTGTTTTGTTCCTATTGGTCAACTGTTTAAACTATCTTTACATAAAACAATGAAATAAAAAAAACATCTTGGTTTTGACAACAACAATCGTTTTTAAAATGCAGATGAGAATTTAACAAGAATATGCTATATCTTGTTATTTCTTTATATTTGGTTAAAGTAAATTTGTTAATGGGAAAATACTATTTTTTTTCTTATCTGAACTCCGAAATCTACAGGCTTAAAGTGTTCATTTAAGAAACAATAAAACAAAACCCTTCTCAACTAACTGAAAACTTTATAAAAAGAAAGCAATTTACAAGATAACAAATCTTCTTTTCCGTGGAAACGGATCCCACTTTTCTTCCTCATTAGATTCTTGGAAGAACAAAGGTTGTAAAATGCCAAAAATTTTCACAAACAGGATGAAAAGGATTAAATTGCTGTATCTTCCATCTTAATCTCACGATGTACCTTTTTCAAAAACACAAAAATATATTGTTTTACAAAAATTTGAAAAACAAAGCAGAAAATAAGATGTTCTAAAAAGATAAAAACTAAAATAAACAAAACAAAAGATTGTTACTAAAGCTTAAGATTTTGACGAGGACGTATTTCAGTGTAGCTTTTATAAAACTGTGATGTCGTAGAATGGAGAAGTGGGTATACGTTTCCGTAAAAACAGATTCTGAACATTGTTAATAGTGATTAGGACAACATTGTGAATTGAATTGTTTACTTTTTATTTTAATATTCAGTATGGGAAAATATTAATATACAGGCATAAAATGTATATAAATCACGTAGGTAAAATGTGATTTAGCTTAGACATATTTTATCTTCCAATTAAAGTGGCATTAACCTTTAGGCCATGTGAGCTATTTCCATCACTTTTCGTCCGTCGTCCGTCCGTCAACATTTCACATTTTAATCTTCTCTTCAGAAACCACTGGGCCAATTGCAACCAAACTTTGATGGAATGGTCCTTGGAGGGCCCCCTTTCAAAATTGTGTCCGATGATCCCGACTTCCAACCAAGATGGCCGCCAAGCTAAAAATATAAAAAAGGGAGATGAAATTAAAAAAAAAATCTTCTCCTCTGAAACTACTGAGCCAATCTCAACCAAACTTTGCTGAAATGATCATTGGGTGGTCCCCTTCCAAAATTGGGTCCGACATTTCAGACCTCCGTCCAAGATGGCCACCACAGCCGAACTTAATTCAACCTAGGACCCTATGGGAAATTCACATCAAAATATTCTTGTCTGGAACCAGTTGCTCAGTTGGAACCAAACTTTGATTAAATAGTCATTGGATGGTCCTCTTCCAAAATTGTGTCTGGTGGTCCCGCCCTCTGACCAAGATGGCTGTACAGCTGAACTTAGTTTAACATAGGACCCTATGGGATATTCACATAAAAACTATCTTGTCTGGAACCAGTAGCTCAATTAGAACCAAACTTTGAAGGAATACTCATTGGATGGTCTTCTTCCAAAATTGTGTCCGGCAGTCGCGCTCTCCCACCAAGATGGCCGCCACATTGGAAAAATCACCTTGTCTGCTCTATTGGAACCAAATTTTGATGGAATGTTCATTTTATGTGGCCCTTTAAGAATTGTATCAGATAGTCCTGCCCATCACATCTTTTTTCTTTTTTTTTAATCATATGAAATTATTTTTAAAGTCTTCTTTTGGAACTACTTGCTCATTTGATACAAAATCTTGATATATTGGTCATTGGGTAGACCCCTGTCGGAATTTTACGCAATGATCCATCCATCAACCATTGTGTAATCATTTTTGTCAACAATATCAGCTTTGACTTTGCAACTGTAAGCCATGTGTGACCATTTGGAGTCAAATGTCTTGGATCGTAAGGAAGGGCATTTATGAAACTATTTTGTTCTGTACACTGAAGAAAGTCTTGTACAATCATTTGTTGCAGTTAGTTGTTTTGGGGAAATAAACTTGTGGTTTCCTTGGAGGTGAGTAAAATGGCACAAATACAGCTTCAAGTTGCAAACTTCCCCCCACTTTTCTATCTCCGACTAAAGTGGATGCTTAATATAGAACATAAGGGTAATAACAAAATTACCGAACACAGAGCAATCTTCCAAAAGGAAATTCAAAACTCATAAATCAATAAACAGACAAAATCAGTCAACAACCGGGAAACTGGAAAACGCAATGGTCCTGACTTGGTACAGGCATTTCTAAAGAAATGGTGGATTGAATCAGATTTTACGGCGCCAACCTCTCGCTTCCATTACGGTTCAAAGGTTCCCGTTGTCACTAAAACAGCATTTACAGCAATACTGGAAAAAACAGGCAAAATAGCAGTCAAACAGTACCAAACTCAGCATCTAATATATCTCGTGAACCATCACCATCAACTATGCGTTATTTGAAGTATTTTAATTACGAAAGTAAATGTCAAAAGCATTTTTACGTCACACATTCACAAAAAATATTTTTGACATTGTAAACCACGTATACCAAATCCTTATCTTTATACATTTTCACTATATGAAAATGTATCTTTTACTATTGTATCTGCAGAGACAGAATATATTTCGACAAGATCTTGATATCGGAATATAAACTTTTTAAGTGATCGAATAAGGCGAATCTTTTAATAGCCCTGGTCCAGAAGCCTGTTTTTCAGACAAAGATGACGCTTCAAGAAATCAGAATAATTGTTACTGGCTCTTGCATAACGAATCAATTGCGAGATGTAAACACCATATGTAGGTATATTGCTGCACATATTAGGAAAATTTATGATTTTAAAATTGAAGTCGTCTCGTTTATCATAAATTTTAGTACTGAGTTGACCACTGTCGTCAAATTCGAGGTATAAGTCCAAAAATGATGCTGATGAAGCTGTATCTATGGTCTCTTTAATTTCCAGCTCTGTAAAACTTGATGTTCAGTTGCGTTGCTATTGAAAGCAGCTTTGATCCAGGTGAGCGGTTACAGGCTCCTGGGAACCTCTGGTTATCAATTAATCCAGATTGTTGTATTTAGGTTTATCTATTCGAACGTAACAATGCTTGTTTGTGGGTGTACAGTTCTAGTTTCTATTTCATTGATACATTTAGAAAAAGTAAAAGAATTAACATATTTTCCCGTGAAAAAAATCGGTTACGTTTTTTTTTCACATCGTTCCTTCTATGAGCGGGATGATAAACTAACCCCATGTCTAAACGAAATAAAATTTTCGGATAAGTAATTAATGATATGTCGGAGTGTGCCCAAAAATATCTACTCCTTTAGGATCAAACTATTTTACTTCATTTTAGAGGTAGCAACGATGGGTATTAAACTATCTCTGTATCCAGGAAGAAAATATATAATCAATAATTGGTGGCTTATGAAAAAAAACTATTTTGGATGAAGTTGTGTTTATTTTATTTTTATCCTCTATAATATTACGTGCCGACATACCATCGTTTTTTTACGGCAAAGATAACAAATATCGTGCTTCTCAAACCTCGAAACTTCATCTTTTTAAAAGCGCTTAATATTTGAACATTTTCCGCTGTTTTCTTAAGAACTTTAATAAATTCCGCAGTCGTGCTCTAAAGATACTTTAACAGTATTTGTGTTTTATTAATTTTAATAATATGTTAAAATATGTTTCTGCTGCACGACTGCAGAGGTGCTTAATTTCTTCGAAAACCGTCGAAATATAGTCAAAATGCCACGAAATACAGTGAAAAAATCACGCTCATGACGTCACAATGACGTTAAATATGTACCGATTTAGTTGGAAATAAGTTTTAACATCAAGCCTATGATGTCGTCTGTAAAATAAAACACATGAAATTTTAATCAAGTATTTTCCCAAATTCATTATTAATTAAATACGAGGCCATATAGGGCCCCTATAGTCCCAAGTCCCTTTTCTCGCATTGACGATATTGAAACCAGGAGGAAAACTCAGAGCATGCCATGCACTGAGTTTCCTTCCTGGTTTAAATGTACAAAAACTGTATTTATATTCAATACAATTATTTACAGAAACATTAGTTATTTACTGATAAATTTCATTCCTTGAAAAGAATCATAAAATGTACATAGATTGTGTATAATGGTCTCATATGGTGTGCATATGCAATCAGAAAAGTGAATATATTGATTTTAAGTCAGATCGAGGTTATAAATAAATCAATATTGAACAACCTCCACAACCCTCCACCAACAAAATATTTTGATACAATCATTTACCCTCTATACTCTAAATACTTGCTCAATTTGGTGTTGGTGGAAGACTGTGGAGGTATATAAACTAGCTAAAATGTACTTGAAATGTGTCGTTTACAGTCCATTTTTAGCATTATCCGTCTAATTATGATGTCATTATGACATCATAACGCATTCAATTTCACGGGAAGATATATTTTTTGAAAATGTGTTTATATAACAATTAAATTAGTACATTCTTTTTATTCTATGTAAAGCATTATTTTTTGATAAAATGTGAGGCCAATATTGCATCTTAATGCTTCTCCCTCTTTGGCGACGACATGATAGGAACCGTTTTCTAGTGCAAGTAGGAATTAAATTAAACTTTTCAGAATTTATTTTCATATTCGATCTCGTTTTTGGATTTTATTGTTCTGGACAAAAATCGAGACAAAATACGGAAATAAAATCTTACTAACTGATATTTGATTTTTTTACGAAAGGTGTCAGTATCGGGACAGTTCTCCCGCGTAAGTGGCAGTCAAATTCAACTATTGAAAATTCATTATTTGGAAACATTTCATGACAACAGGAACAATGAAAACAACTTAACAATTAGCTTATAAAAGAAATAGTTTTGTTAGTGAAAACAGATGTTAATAAAAGTAATACAGCAATAATAGTTAAGTTTAATTAAAAAATAAATGAAAACAACTTTGCCGAAAATATATAAAAGTAACTTAAGGATAGTAAAAAAGAATAAATAACACAAAACAAACGATTTTATATATACCTTTTCTTGAAATGTCTGTAAGATATAAAAAAAAACAACAGCTAAGCTATTTATCTGTGTGCTACCATGTTTTGTACTTGTCATGCAGTACACATTCATCTCATCATTTAATTCATGAAAACTGGCAAATACACAAGGATTGATGGATTATTGTGTATTGAATAGAATACTCTAAAATTATTATCATCCAGAATGGTACAAATAAATAAACAATAATATAATACTATTATAAATTGTTCTTATATTTATCAGGGAATTATATAGACATTTTTTAAAAATAATTTCCTGTATTTATTGATCAATCTAATTAACTGACAAAATAGTGTTTACATTTAAACTGCATATTTCTGTTGGATCGGACAAGGGCGCGTTACGGCGTTTACTCAGGGATATACCATAAACAAAAATATTTATTGTTCACTAATGTTCCTCCTTACAATAATCAGAACTTTTAAAGCGCAATAACTTTGACTATGTGCATACGCAATCATGTGCCATGAAACCAGACATAAATAGCTTAATAGAGACCGATAGTTTAATATACTTAATTCTTTTTATAGTAAATAGTCTCAGCATAGGTCATACAAGGTTAATGTATTTCTCACATGAAAAAAAAAAATAAAACAAGTAATAGTGAAGTGACAAAAGTATTCTGCAGTGTACCACACTTTGCTAATATTTTAATACATTTAAAGTCACATTTCTTAATAAACATGCTTTAAGTTAAAATACGACCTGAAAATCAAATACCTTGTCCTCAAATATCCAACAATTGATGGATTATTGTGTATTGAATACACTAAATCTATTAAGGGCCAGACTAGTGTAATATAAATAATAATAACAATAAATAAATAAATACATATAGATACACGATAATATAATACTATAGATCATCATATTCAATGAGCTAGTGACGACTACAGTATTACGTAATCTCACTACTCAGCGGGTGGCTTATATGACCGTGGGATTTAACTGGTAAAATGCAAAAATAACAGGAGAATGCTAATTTAACAGGAGCATGATAATTTAACAAGAGAATGATAATTTAAATCGACAATGCAAAAATAACATGACAAAGACGAATTTAAAAGGAAAAACGCAAATATAAAAAGATTTAGCTAATATAAAAAAAATTTGCAAATTTAACAGGTCAAATTCAAATTTAGCAGGAGAATCCATATTTAACAGGAGAATGAAAATTTAACAGGAAAATGAAAATGTAAATCGACAATGGAAATATAAAAGGAGAAGTTCAAATATAACAAGACAATGACAAATATAAATTGGAATTGTCTAATTTAACTGGTAAATGCTAATATAACTGGTAATGTTTAATTATTAGCATTTTACCGGTTATATTTGCAAAAACTATTTCCCAGTGTGTATATACAAGAAAATGTAACATATTCTGGAACATTGGATAAAAAGCTGTTTTATGTGAATAACATATTGATGTCTCTGGAGTTTGCTCTCAATTTATTATTTCAAAGTTTGACATCTTTTTCTAGAAGTATACTGATATTTTGCGATTGTACATAGCATGCAAACAATCTACATGCAGCTGAGCAGTTCGATCGTTTAACATCACCTTTGGTGCTTTCATTATTATTATAAATAAATGACGTCATATGAATTATGAATTATTTTGTTGCTGGTGACGTCATATTGACACAACAGATCATTATTGTTGTATGAAATGACCGTTCTTTCAAAAAAGAAGGAAAGACGAGTCCGAGAGATAAAGAGATGGTTTGGTATATTTTGCTAATTGTGAATAATTCGGCTTTTAAAATTATTTTCTTTAGCATCAATATTGTGCATTGTCGTTTTATTTTAAATTAAAAGTTAATTGATATTGCGAATTAACAGTTAACATCGTTCGGACGTAAACTCTATTTGATGCATGTTGCAATTCGCATTAAAATGTACGTTCGGACAAGAATACGTTTCGAATGCGCATTAAACTAATTCGAATCCGATAATGCGAATCGAATTCAAATTATGTGTGAACGTAGCATATATGTACTTGATCTTATTAGAAGGGAATAACATGTAATGATTAAGTTATTAATGCAATGCAGGGTCACTGTATAGGGGATATTTGATGTCACAGTCACACAAAAATCAAACATTCTTTCTACACAGCTGCTGGCAAATAAAACCCAAATTCATAATGATATAGTTGTGGGTTTTTTTTTTTGGCAAGCCTGCCCTTATATTATAGGCATAACAGTATGGCGGACGGCATGTTCATAACAGATTTTGAAGGTGGTCCATAATTTCACATTTTCACTGGATTGATATTTGTGGTAGAGTATCCTACATTGTATTTATTGTCTCTGCACTGATCTCAGTTCATTGTTATGTATTCTATCATCATAGAGATTGTACATGTATATGGACTGTAATATAGTATAAATGGATAGTTGCATATAAAGGTAAGATGCATAACATATGATCAACCGTGATATAACTGAAAAATTGTTGAAAATTGCATTAAAGACCATAACCCTAACCCTAATTTTGTAGTTTAGCAGATTATTGTCCTATATATATATATATATATATATATATATATATATATATAGCCTTCCGAAGACAACATCCGTGCCCTTTCCATTTTCATCTTATTTGTTTTGAAGCCAACATCAACATTCAATTCCCGGAATTCCCTCATCAATTTACGGACACCTACTGGAGTATTATACAGGTTTTTTTTTCATTATTTGTGTCCAAGTTTGCTTGCCGGTTGCCATGCATCGATACTTTCATTTCATGTTTATTTTTAGGAGGAACATACTTTTGAAAGCATGTATAGTTGACATAAATACGTCAGCAGTGAGTTAAGTCAAAACCTCTTCGGGATTTTCTAGACTTTTCATTAGATAGTACGTCAAGCATTAGAACACGTGTTGTCTAAAGCACTGGTTCCCAATCCTGAACAAAACTACGATGGTCGAGAACTAACGACACTGACAAACCAGTTGAATTGTAACCCCCAGCAACGTAGGATATACATATACTATGTTCTAAAATTTATTCTAAAATTAAGAACAGAAAACACACATTTCAGAACAGGACAAAAGTAGAAAGGTACAGTTTTTGTACACTTGCTGAAATATCAACACGCATTTTTTTGTTGTTCAAATGTCAGTTTGATAGAATATGTGTTTGTCGTCAGTTGTATGTATTGCATGTTTATATATTGTATATTAGACCCATTGCTATTATTTAATTATTCACAATGGGACTAAGATTTACATACAAAGCTAGTTTTTGGTAACATTGTTATCCAAAATCATTATAATCTATTTTATTATTTTTGATTGTTGTAATTAATGAGAAAAGTTATATTAGCACGATAAAAAGACAGTCACTACAAATCTTGTTTGAATCGCGTATGAATTGTAAAGATAAACCTTATGACATCAGTGCAATTTTCAGATAACGCCTGATGACATTGTTTGATGACGAATTATATATAATAAGTGTAATTGTTTCTTATATACATATATATGTGTTTTATAGAATACCTTTTATGTAATCAGTTGTATGTAATACATAATATTATAAACACTCACGGGTCAAAAGTTTTTCCTCATTAAGATATTTCCCTTTATATTTCATATAAAACCACTTAATTTCAAAACATTCTCCTGAAGTCATTCCTTTTCTGATTTTCATGAAATTTTCAGCATTAAATGCAGAAATAAATATAATTTCTTCTTCGCATAATTTTCAAATAATTTTATTTCTACTTTCCCTTACGAATTGATTCAAAAACTAAATTGTTTTTTTTTTCGCCAAATCTTACAATATAATCATATAAAATTGTGACGTCAAGAATTTACATTTGTGTTTAAATCATAAATGCTTGTAAATAAAAGTTCGAAAAAGTTACATGAAGATATCAAAATGAACTCTTATTAATTGATTAACCCTCCCGCATTTCGCGGGAGACTCCCGCTTTTGAGTTCGGCCTCCCGCAAAGAATGTGCCTCCCGCGCGGTAGACTAAAAACTCTCGCTTTGAAATACTTCTCCCACATTATCTCCCGCGACCATACATTTGATTAAAATCGAAAAGCTGGACGCCATTTTTGTTGTTTTTATCAGCTAGGTCATTAAAACGTTTGCGTGAATCAGCCGATTGTTATTCGGAATTCTCTCAGTTTTTACTAGAAACGCCGATAACTTAAGTTGTTTACAATATCGAATGGATAACTACACGAATCCAAATTGTGGAAAAAGAAAATTTGAAGGCAAGTATCGTTCATTTACTTACTTAAATAGGAAAACAAACTTTAGAAAAAATACAGTTCAACTATGTCACAATCAAGGAGACGCTGGAATTCAGGACCTATCACTCCTTCTTCAAAGAAAAAGAAACATTATTGCAAATTCTTGGAGGACAAAATTAAACGATTGGGTGCAGCCTACTTCTTTAGGGAATGATATGGCATTTTGCAAACTTTGTTCTAAAAAGTTTAGTGTCAGCCATGATAGTATATATGATATTAAAAGACATGCTGATAGAGATTCACATAAAAAAAGCAGTTGCTTCAACAAGGAAATCAACCAATCTTAAAAATGCAGACCCAGAGAGAATTGTTTCTATGTTAAAAAAAATCTAGACATATATGAGATCTGAGTTGAAAAATGACACACTTTGTTCTTTATTATGTGCAAAGCAAAATCAAAACTTGTTGTGTTATAAGTACGAACCAAGTGACTCTGTTCTAAGATCAGCAACACAAGCTGTCTCGTCCTACCAAAGTGGTTTGAAGTAATGTTGCTCAGCAACAACAATAAAAGTTGTACAGTAAATTTTGTTTGCTTTAATCTAAAAATTTTAAAAATTGTGAAAAACTTCGTCACGCAAAATATCCCACATTAAATAGTTGGAATGTGGGAGATCTCCCACATACACAATTTTCTGAGGTTAACAGGTATGTAATTATATTATTAAAGGTGAAAATTTCATGAAAATCGGCTAAGGAATAACTTCATGACAAAACAATGAAAATAAGTAGTTTTATATGAAATATATAGGGAAATATCTTAGTGAGGAAAAACTTTTGACCCGTGAGTGTATTATGTATTAGATGTATTACTATTTATTTAATTATTCACCTGAAGCTCTCATGTTAATAAGATTTATATACAAAGTTAATGCTGTGTAACATGCATGGTCACACAAATTCTTGATAATCTTAAATATCATTTTTGTTTGTTGTATTTAATGATAAAAGAATGATAACATTACTGTCACTACAAATCTTGCTGAAATCGCATAATAGTTAGATTTATAACTACCTGTGCAATCAGTACCTATCACCACTAAAGTTGTGAGTTCGAATCATGTTCATGCCGAGGTGTACTCAATGCCACATTATGTAATAAAGTTTGTCCATGACTTGTTACAAGTCTGTAGTTTTTTGCTATTACCCCAGTTTCCTTCCCTAGTTAAACTAACTGCCACGAACTATTGTTGAAAGTGGCACTACATACCAGAACCCTAACCCAACCCTCTAGACCATGAGGTGTACAACATTATGTGATAAAGTTTGTCAGTGACTTGAGACAGGTCGGTGGTTTTCTCTGTGTCCTCTGGTTTCCTCTACAAATAAAACTGACTGACATGATATTATGAAATATTGTTCAAAGTGGCATTAAACACCATCAAACAATCAAGAAAGAACAAATATAAAGTTGTATCCATTCTAATTCATACACTGCAGAGAGTGTTGAATCTCATCTATTATGTAGACTACATATGTGTGTCAAACATTTTTGTTACACATTTAAGTTGTAAACTTTAGAAGTCGATGTTATCAATGTGATTGGTTCATGCATGTATATACAGTCAACTGCTAGTAAATAAAATGGAATATTCATTTGTCGTTATATTTATTTATTACCAATTGCCATGTGTATTGCTATGAGTGGAACATAGTTACATAATTTCGTAGGTGGTATGTGTGGAAGGGCTATCATGGTATGTGATCGTACAGTAGTTGGATTAATGATGACCTATGCAATCAGCGCCTATCACCAGTAACGTTGTGAATTCGAACACCGCTGAGGCAGTGTGTACTCAATGCAACATTATGCGGCAGCTTTGTAGTTTTTTCTGTGTACTTCGGTTACATCCACCAATAAAACTGACTGCCTCGATATAGCTGAAATATTGTAGAAAGTGCCGTTAAATACTAAAACCCTAACTCCCCCTGATCTGTGTGGCCGAGTAGTAAATGTTATTGACTGCAATTTATCTCATCTCCATTGGATGGAGATAATTAATTAGTAAATCTCGCCTCATAGAATGGATGACCTCTCTTGAGGGAAATAATTAATTAGTATTTTACCATCTCGGTGCTTTTGAAATCTGGCCTCACAAGATGGGTGGCTTCTCTTGGGCAGGGTAATTTATTAGTATTGATAATAATTTATTGAGGGAACAATATGATTTAAACAATATTTATTTCGAAAATAATCAGTACATCAAACATGGCAATTACAGGATTCAGAAACAAGCATGTTGCCAGAACAAAATAATATATTTATGGAACAAGACAATATGTTGTGGGAAAGAAATATCTTTCTTGAACAAGATATTATAATGCGGGAACACAATAATGTGTTCATGTGAGAAACAAAAAAATGTTCCCTCAGTATAATATCTTCAACAGAGGCCACCCATCTTATATGGCCAGATTTCAAATGCACTGAGATAGTGAAATACTAATAAATGAGCCCTCTTAAAAGAGAGTCCACCCATCTTTATAAACACCATATTTCAAATGTCCTGAGATAGCTATATACTAATAAATTATCCCCCTCAAGGGAGGCCACCAATGTTATTGAAAGTGGCGTGAAACACAATCCAGCAAACAAATAAACAAAGGAAACAGTACTCGCCTACTTCAGCTAGATAGAAGCAATTAATAATATCTAAAAACCAAGTAGATTCAAAGTATCTTAAAACATTTAATGCATTGCATTAAATCTGTATGGGTATGTTACAACTTTATCCACGCCAAGAACCCATTGTGCTTCGAACCATTCCACTATTGGCATAGGATCCACAGAATAATGTTAATTTAGTACATATTGCTAACTTAGAGTTCCGTTCAGTAGGTCCTATGTTTAACTGTACATAGCATAGTATTTACTGTCGGCAGGGCACTTCTTGTTAACCAAAACTATGGAAACCAGTTTTATCAAATTACTTTCAACGGCACTTGGACATTGATATTCAGTATTTCTTCTATTGGACTGCATTTCAACTTCGGGGTTGTTTTTCAGTAAAATGCAGGATTTAATCAAACTGTCTCTAACACTCTGACGTTGCCAACCGTTTAACCAAATTACGTCAGTTGGGGGTTTATTGTTTACACGATATTTATTTTTGTCAAACTGATACTGATATTCCTCAAATCTGACCTTGAATGCGGAGAACAAATACACATCCGGGTCAAGCGTTTTAGTGATGACGTTGTTGTTGCTATATGTTACCGAGTTATTATAATTATTGCTAATTACAGTCAGGTAAGGGTTTGGGTTTATAATTACCGTTGTACTGTGTTTTAATGGACCATTTCATGATATGGTATGGTTAATGGAATATTGTCATATATTCGCATATATGTAATCACACACAAAATAATTAAAATAGCCACAAATTTAGCATTTTCTGCAAATATCATCTCTGAAAATGTAAGCAAAACAAAGAATTCTAAACTAAAACACAATACAACACCATGATATCAAACTGCTATTAAAGTATAATGCTACACAACTTACTACAACTACTTGCCTGTGATGCACTACTGTCATGCAACCTCCGAAAGCTATCAATTTGCTGAGGAAAATACAGGTTCATGATAAATTAATTGTTCACTCATTATATATATATACATATATATATACTTGAAAATCCTGCATTAGCGGGACTTGCTTGCAGAATGGGATAAGCGGGANTATATATATGTTATAATTATATCTTTGGGTAGACAATTATTTGTTCTCCCCTCGATGGGGTATATATACATATTCACTATATCTACGCTGTTACGATAAAACACACATGTAAGCTTAAGGCCATATATATGTGTGTATATCATATTCACTATATCTACGTTATTATGTTAAAACACACATGTAAGGTCATATATATTTATATGTGGATATCAGAAAAACTATCTCGTCGCTGTTATGCTAAAACATACACGTAAGGTCATACATATGTATGCGTTACCTAATAAAGTGTATTTTTCTCTTTTCTTGAGTCAAATTTTAGTATTATATAATTTCGCTATTAAAATGGGCCTGTCGATCTATAACACTTCCGATGAATTATTGCAGTGTGCAATATTCTGAACATGGCGTCCATAGCACCGACCCTAGTTGAACTTTGAACACGATTTTTGATTGTCTTTTAGTTTTGCTAATTGGCCAATCAAATAATTCGTTCTTTAATCGACTCGGAATTGGTCGTCTGCGCCATATGCAACAAGTGTCAGGATGTTATATTTATTGAAGGCAAAGGAGATGTATGCAGAATAAATGTAAATAATTAGTACTCGGGAATATTTTACTGACATAGAGAAAAACACTTTCTTGGTAAGGTATTAGGTAATACATATGTTATGTAGTGATTCATGTGCAATAGACTGGAACATTTTCCCGTTGGTCCTGGGAATGACCAAAGGTTATATTGCACTCGGCCGATGGCCTCGTGCAATAAACAGTTGGTCATTCCCATGACAGCAGGGAAAATATTCAAGTCTAGTGCATCCGCAACCATTAAATAACTGAATAATACCATATTCACTATATATTTGCTGTTATGCAAAAATACACAGGTAATGACATATATATGTATGGATAACATATTCACGATCTCTACGCTGTTGCGCTAAAACACACACGTAAGGTCATATATATGTATTTATCGGTAATTAGTGTAGTTTTCCTTTGAAGTGTGTCGATTGATAAAGCTTATCTCAACGTACTGGACGTGATATCAAAATTATTAGGTCTATCCACAATTAGGCATGTGTCAACTACCGCGCATGAATATATTTATTTAAAAAAAACAAGATTGGTTGCGTCATCAAAATCAATAATACGGGAAAAGGTCAACGTCATTTTCGTTACTATCTTAAACAAACATTTATCGTTTGGCCATATTATTTGAATAATCAACATCCCTCAGTCAAAACCCAGAAATAACTACTTTGTAAAGATTGAACATCCTTAGGCTTATACGATACATATTGTTTTGTGTGTTTGTTTGTTTGTTTGTTATATAAAAACACTGTAATATCTAATGATTATTTAAAATTGAAATCAATCCAATTACAGAAAAGAGCTAAAATTTAATACAACATAGCACTGATCAGTAAGAGGGAGACTCAACTAAAACTTCTGTATTCTGGATATACAAAAATATATACATTTGTTGTACATACTTTCATAACACCCCCCCCCCCCCCCAATCATATCGTCGATACATCTAAATTCGTCAATATATATATTTATACATGCACATCTGCTATTCTTAGTAAACAGACAAGACTTTGTGTCGGTGTCTGTAATTAACTTTCTAAAATTAATAACATAAAATCTAAATGCCTTACGAGTGGGATTATTATGGATGTATTTTGATTTGACCTACATTCAGAATATTTCAATGAAACGTATTCGATACGGTTTTAGCACAAGTTTTTATGACAAAAATTACTTACCGGTAGCATATTTGAACATTATAATTTCCAAAACACACTGCAATCCAACAAAACCATCATAATGTATAACACACGTCAAATAGTTAAAAAACACATCTTGCCGCCTCGTTAACTAGTTTTTGAATGAACCTCGCGCGCCAGAACCGAATCACATTTAAAAAAACGAGATCCATCCGCAAAAAAATAATCCCATCAAACTATCGTTTTAAAGAATTTATTTGATTATTTTTTTGAAAGTTAATTATAAATTACCGATAAACAGAATATTAGGCATTTTGTTTTTGGGACTGACTTTATCACGGGGTATATCAGGTTTCGCTGTTATGCTAAAACCTCGCAGCTCGATTTTAGTGGGAAATGTATTGTTGTATTTATTTAATTAACTAATGATAGTCCACTATATACGAAAACACCATACATTTAAACATCTTGGCCAATGTGAAGTGTACTATGTGAGTAACAGCGGATTCCGATTGGTTATAAATTTTTAAAGCAAAATATCACATCTCAAATAGAAATTCATGACTACTGGTGTATCGCATACAACGCGTGATACAGTAACATTTTGCTTTTTAAAATATGTTTTCTGAGTTAATACACCATACATTTATTGTGTTTAACTTGTACTATAAATTCAGTGGTATGTAATTAAAAAGGATTTCTACATCTTTACATAAGATTTTAGTGTCGAGAGTTGCTTAGCACTGAAACATTGCAAGTCAGTCTAGACACATAATTTAGTCCGCACGACGCGTTTCTTGAATAATCTTCAGCAGGTACTTCGTTTGTTAATTTTATCTTTGAATGCAATTCACTTTCGAATAGTGATATTTTTTATTTAAAAATATGTAATTGATTATGTTGAGAATTTAATCAAATAATGAAATAATAATAGTAAGAATAAAATAATAATTATAATAATAGTTTTAGTAAGAGTATACATATATTTGATCATTTGTAAATTTAACTCAGTGAGTTTGTACTCACTTTCTAAATAACAAGTCTGTCATTGGGTAAATAATATCCTTTGTCTAGATAGATATTTAATCTCAAGCATTTTATTTCTATTTCATTCTTGGCTAATTTATACGCAATCATTGCGTGAATTTATAAAGGAAAATAATATAGAAAAATAGGCAATCCCGAATTTACTACTTTAGTGTGTGTATAAATAATGTGTGCCATTTCCTTTTCCTTTAATTTATATTGTGACAATTTTTTTAATTCTACACTTTCATAATTACTTAAATCTACTTTTACATTGGTATCAATAGGTTCTATATTTAAACTTAAATCATCACAAAGCACCTGTTTATGATTTTTACTAAGCCCTTCACATTTCTCTTTAAACTCTGTAATATCTGAAACACTGTCTTTGTTTTTAATATATGATGGTAAAAATATATCGGCTAAAGGATTAAGCTTACTATCTATCAACTTTGAATTGTTGCCAAAGTATGTTTGCTCACTACATGTACTGTTTGCCTTTATATAACCCAGTCATGCTCTTTGAAGAGGGCACATCTCAGAACATTCTGGATGATACATTGTTTTACTTTCCTTCCTATAACATGTAGCACAAATGTGTTGTAAATATCGATCAATTCCCTTTATTTTTCCATAATGAGAATTTGACAGAACATTTTTTACGTTGATAAAATGAGCAATAAAACACGTGTTTATCTTTTTTTGCAATTTTCTTTTGCTCGCTTTGTTTACCCCTCTGTTCAATTTTTACATATTTTATGAGCAAAGGTGTTTCTACTTCACTAAAGTTATGTGTCCAATCGGCTAAGCCGTTTTCAATTTGTCTAATTATGTGTGCATATAACTTTTTAATGCCTTTCCATTCGTACAATTCATTAAAATATGAAATTTTCTTTAAAAATTGAATTCTGCCTTTCTTTTTTTTGTCACTGATTTTGTTACACGATATAATTTCTAGTTCTCCAGTGACAAACAAATTAAACTCTAAATCTTCAAACATCATTTTTTACCCTGCATACTCATATTGTAACTTTGACTGTGGCCACAACTGTTTTTTAACCACCTCATCAGAAGGTTTGTCATAAATACCAGATTTTCGTTTTGACTTTGATTTATATTTTTTGATTTTCATTACAGAGTTATCTAAACTACTACTACTGCTTGAACTATCAGAGCTACTACTATTACTACTACTACATGTACTATCAGTATCACTAGATTTTAATTCTAGTATTTTCTTAACCTTGTTTTTTGCTTTTGTTTTAATTACATTGTCTGATCTTAATTTATTTAAAGTTAGTTCTTCAACATCTTTAACATTTTTCTTTACTTTAACAAAATCATTTTTAACGTTTTTCTTAACTTTAACAAATTCACCTTTGTCTTTGTCTTTTTCTTTCTTTAGCTGTTTCTTCTGTTCTTCCAGCTCTTTCAATAATTTCTCCTTCGTTTTCGCTTTCTGTAACTTCTTCCTTTGATCTTTCACATCTTGTAACTCCTTCTTTATTCGTTTAATTTCTTCATCTGAATCATCTTCTTGCTCATCCAAATCCGAATCTGACTCGCTTGACATATCCGATTCCATTTTTGCTTCTTTCTTCTCGATCTTATCTCCATTTCTACATGTAACTACCATAGTCGTTTTAACCGGAGTTAGCTCTTTATCCGCCACAAACGTAGTTCCATTGTGTAACTTCTTGTAATCAACGTCCCTTTTTTCTCTAAGTTCTCTTTCCGTTGACATTATCTTTATACGTTTCTACCAACTGACTGGATCATATAATATATTCTAGCTAGAAAACGTTTCTAGTACAAGTATTCAAGTATATTGTCTACTGTTTAAAACTCCGTTAAACTCCGAAGTGTAGTAAATTCCAAATTTGAAAATCTAGAAAACGTTTCTAGTACAAGTATTCACGTATACTGTCTACTATATAAATTATCCGTACAATTACATGTATATTAACATACGAAGTGTAGCAAACTCTAAATTTTTGGATAAACATTAAAAGTCCTGTTAAATCTATAATATAAAGGTTTTCTCTATATTATTTTCCTTTATAATATCACGCAATCATTGCTTATAAATTAGCCAAGATTTTTTTGTTTTTTTTTGTTTTTTCCAATAAACATTAAGGTATACACCTACAAGATTATTATTTCATCAATTTTTGGCGGCCTTTCGGCATGGCGGACTTTTTGGCCAAAATATTGATATATATTGATGTAATTTTTATTATTTAATGTGTTTTTCATTATTAATATGATGATGTTATACATTTGTGTATATATATATTTAATTAATGGCAATACATATAAAATCTATTGCTTATTTTTATTTATTTCCGAAATATTACTATATATCCCTTTTCGTTCAATTACTGAACTCTGATTGATTTGTGTTCTTGTTATTGGGCTCCTTGTTTTCGGATTTATATACTAGTAATCATTCTCACAAGTAGCAATTTGAGGAACATGCATTATTGAAGATATTGTAAGCACGATTAAGACGAAGCTGCTCCATTCTATTTTCAAGATTTAACAATCCTTAACTAGATAGTTCCATTTGTTTTATGCTTGTTTTTTTGGCCTGTAAATTTAATAAAATAAACGGTGATGTTATGTGTCCCTTGTAACTCGTCTTTCAAAGCTTGAGATACACCAGCGTACCAGGAGCAAGATGACATTGTATGAGTGATATTCTTAAAGTTCTTCTTGTTTTTAAAGATATATGTAATAATTGATGTTTCTGGTGGAATAACAACAAATACCTTCATGCTAACTCAGTTCTATATTATTATAATTAGATTAAAAAGCAATATCAGAAACTATAACCATGGACAATACGGATAAGAGATATTTACGGATATTACATTTCCCCTTTCCTTTGAAATTGAAGATACGCAATTAAAAACGGTAAGCTGATATAAAAGGGGAAAACATAAAGTTTACTTTATCACAGTCTTTGAGTATTATTTTCCTGACTAGATTGGCATATAAAGTTCAGGAATTGTTCCTTTAATGCATGTTTTAGAAATCAGCTTAACTCTAATTGATAAGCTACTAAAATATTACTATCTAAATAATAAAGAAACTATGCTTAGGTAGACAGTCTGCCTAGCGGTAAATATAAAGGGATTGTTCTGCACTTGTCACATATTTACACAATTCACTACCAACTTATTGACACATATAGTCTTTCAAGTATGATGGTGATTTACGAACACGTGTTGATCTCAGAATACATACCACCACCGATATGTGGGTCGGTATTGTCTTATGTATTGTTCTGAAATTCCTCATTGTCTAATTCTAACTGTTCGTCATCAAGATCATTATCTTTATTCAAAGTGTCCTCCATAAGTTCCTTCTTAATTTTCTTAAAGTGTGACGAGTTTCTTGTGATGTGTGATCTCCTGTGCTGGCTGCAATTTGTGATATAATACGGAAAAGATTTGAATGGAGTTGAGAATGTGTTTGTTTTTGGCGTTTTAACTAGCAAGCAGTCGCCTTCATTAAATCCAGAATATATAGCATTGTTCTTATTGTCCGAATATTCTTTCATTTTACACTTGTTTTCCTCATCAGACATGTGAATGTCAACTTCATTCTTCACTTTTGTAGAGTATCCAGGAAGTTTTGTTCTAAAGTTCTTTCCAAGTAATGATTGAGCCGGCGGAACACCTGTGGTAGAACGTGGTGTTGCACGGTAGTTTCTTAGAAATTTGTACAATTCCTGTTTCCAATTTTTGTCAATTTGTGCAGCTTCAATAACCTTCCCAGTAGTTCTCATTAATCTCTCAGCTTCTCCAATAGATTTTGATCAAACAGGTGTTATTTTACTATGGGAAAGTCCAAGATAGTTGGCAAACTGGTCAAATTCTAAACGTTGAAATGAGGGCCCATGGTCAGTTTTAAATTCACCCGTAATCCAAAACATTGAGAATATTTTGCCCAATTTTGTATAATTGTCTATGCTGAGATTGAAGTTGTTATTTCGACAATCGGAAATCTTGAATAATCATCAATCAAAACTAACAAATATTCACCAGTTGGTAATGTTCCATAACAATCAGCCAAAACATGAGACCAATGTCTTTCCGGATGTTTCAGTGTTATCACATGGTGTACTTGCAAAACATGGTATATCCTGTGCAAATATACATTCTACTAATTTGTTCATTGCAAGGAACCACACTTTTTCTCTTAGAAGTTGTTTTGTCTTGACTATTCCCATGTGTCCTTCATGTGCAATGTTTTCTACTCTCTATTGAAGTGTTGTTGGTATGAACATTCGATTGTTACACAATAATATGTTTCTTTCTGAAGTTGGTACAGTTGTAGTTTCTTCTTTCACACGGATGAAAGGCTGAATGTCATATCTCTGTTGAAGCCCTGTCTATCTCCCTGTGAATATTCGTCGTATTACATCTTGCAAAATGTCAACATGGGCAGTCGCATTTGCTATTTCAGGTAGTGTCATTGCTTTCGGAATCGCATTTGTGGTGACAAAATTTAGATATTCTTCTGTCATGTTATCGTATTGAAAATGTATTCCACCCTTATCTGTGTAAGGGTTACGAGACATGTAGTCAACTGGGTTGTTACATCCTGGTCGATACTAGACAATGAAATCATATGGTGGCAATCTGAGTCTCCATCGTTCGATACGACCCGGTGGTCTTGATTTCCCATTGTTGAAGATAATCTCAGGAGGTTTGTGGTCATTGATTAAAGTAAAGTCGGATCCAAACAGATATAGGTGAAAATGTTCACATCCCCATACTATGGATAATGCCTTTTTTCAGTTCGTGAATATCTCTACACCAGACAATGGACAGCTTGCATATAAGATCATTTTACCTTCATGCACTAATATTGTCCCTAGACCAACTGGACTTGCGTCAACGATAGCTGGTGTGTGACGTGATGGATTAAGATATGCCATTGCGCTGGTAGTTAATTTGTCTTTTAAAGTGTTGAATGCTTTTTTCAGTTGTCTACCTTTTCTACTGAGTGTTTTTATGCGTTAGCATTATTAGTGGATCAGTCATAGTTGTAAAGTCAATAATGAACCTGGAAACATAGTTTGCCAGTCATAATAAACTCTTAATTTCCGCAGCATTTTGCGGTTGTTCAGCATTCTTTATGCTGTTGATTTTCTTCGGGTCCGCCGAAATTCCATCTTTTGAGAAGGCGTAGCCAAATAATTTTACTTTGTCTTGATTGAATTCACACTTTCCCTTTTTGAGTGTAATGTTTTTCTCACGCAGTTGCTCATACACTTTTCTTAGTCAAAAGTCATGTTCTGCCTGGTCTCTCCCATATATGATTATATCATCACTAATGTTCTTGACATCCTGTAATCCACCAAGTGAATCTAGAATGATTGCTTGAAACTTTACAGCAGCTGAAGATATTCCAAGCATAAGTCGTTTATAGCGTCTAAGGCCACCATGAGTTATAAACATGGTAATGTATCTAGACTCCAGGTTGAGTTCTGCCTGATGATATCCAGAGTTGAGGTCCAATTTTGAGAACACTTTTGCTCCTGTTAATTCAACTATAATTTCATATATTGTTGGAGTTATATGTATCTCTCTTTTAACAGCCTTGTTTGATAAAGGTATGTCTACACAAATTCTGATTTCAGCAGGGTTTTTCCGTTTTGGTGCGACTATGATTGGTGATACCCACGAAGTATGTTCATCTACCTTTTCTATTACATTGAGTTCTTCAAGTCTCTGTAATTCATCTTCGACTTTCTTTCTCAAATGAAATGGAATCCTTCTGTGTGGCTGTGTTACTGGAACTATCTGCTTGTCAATGTGTATCTCAGCATGTAGTCCTTGCATTTTGCCAATACCTTCAAAGCGTCTGAAAAATTGTTTATTTTATCATCTGTTACAGAGCTGTGAACTACTAAGATTGTTGAAATAATGTTCAGATCAACTGCTGTTGCATAGCTTAGAAAAGATCCGTAGCTTCCTTTTACAACATAAATACTTGTATTGGCAGCTATTTTATGAATGTCATATTTTATTTTACTGCCAAATGTTTCCATAATGTCGATTGATTTGCCAGATCCTGATGGATAAGCTTAGTTGTTGTGTTGTTGAGCTTTGGTTGTGATTTGAGTATTGTCATCCATAATATGCACAGTAGCGCCTGTGTCTACGACAATTTCAGGTTGTGTTTCATTCAGACAAACTGTAGCTTTTGTGTATTTATTGTTGTTGTCATGTTCATTAAAACCAAATAAGTATTCATCTTCAGAGCTAGAATAAGTTTGTTGTGTTATTTGTGTTGTTCCTGTCAGAGAATGTACCTTTTCCCTGTTCGGAAGACTTTTGTGAAATTATTTGGTTTCTTTCATTTATTGCATGTCTTTCCTTTTGCTAGACAAACACATTAGTGTGGAAAAGAGCCTCAACAGTTCTGTTGTTTGTGTTCTGGTGTATGACTTGGTTTTCTGCAACCTCTGTAATTTCCACAAGGTGGTGGTGGGCTAGAACGAATCGTGTTATGTATTGAATGTGCTGATTCAATTTGTTTTCTATGCCTCTAGCCTGGTGTTCATTTATTTCAAATGATCGTACAAGTTTCAGTAAAGGTGCATTATCTATTACATTTTCTCTAAGTACACGGCGTCTCAGTCGGGTCGAACTACAAGATTGGAATATTTGGGACTTAATTTCATCATCGACATTGACAAATTCATAGCTTTCTGCTAGTTTTCATAGTTTTGTGTGGTACGTGTCAATACTTTATCCTGGTTCTTGTTTTGATTGTATGGATTTATATATATCATATTCTGTGTTTCTTTTTTGGAATGAAGTAGTCATTTAGTGCATCTGATGCTTGTTTGTACAGGTCAAGATCTCCTTCCCCTACATGTGGAGCTAAAGTTAACGTATTGAAAATATCATGTACTTCTTTTCCCGCGTAGTGAAGTAATACAGTTTTCTGTCTATTTGCATGTGTAATGTTCATTGCTACGAGCAAACTGTCTAATATATCATTCGATTTCTTCCAACGTGTGGATTTATATCCTTCTGCATGTACATTGAATGTGGGAAACTGCTGTAACGATGACAGTGTTTTTTGCAATGATTTGCGTTGTTTTCCTTTTAACTGTGTTTGGTCACAGTATAATTGGGTCTTAAGCGATCGTCTGTACCATTTGCGATGTTTTAGATTGTTATTTGCATTCCATTATATCGTCGCCAATGTAATATTTGATGTTTCTGGTGGAATAACAACAAAAACCTTCTTGCTGACTCAGTTCTATATTATACACTCCGACAAAAGTTAAGCACATCCCTATATTTTTATCGTTATATTTTTTTTACATCAATACTGTTAAAACAATAAAATAGATATCACCATGTTTCTTACACTTCTTAGAAGACTACACCAAGGGCTCTAAAATTACCAATCTAAGAAGTATTTATCCTCCTTAAAGACTTGACTATGACGTGGCACAAATGGGTTTCAAAACAGGCGCTGGAAAAACGTAAAACCAGTTTGCCTTTGATGGAAGTTTTTAACATTGCATTAAAATGCAGAGTTTTCAGATCTTAAGAACTTTTAATTGCATCTATTGTGTGTATGTGTAGGGCATAACAATCAATAATGAGTATATCCACCGCGTTTATTGTGAAGTTATATAACCCGCGTCGTCATCCTTCGCACAAGACGCCTAAGCCGTTCCTTGGGGGAACTGTTGCCACTCCTGTAAGATAGCAGTTCTTAATTCGTCAATATTTTGACATTTGGATTGTGTTGCTTAATTTTTCGGCCAACAAAGTCCCATACATGCTCTATGGGGTTCATGTCTGGCGACATCGCAGGCCATGGAATTGTTACATGAACAACCTCTTGCTGTAAACAATGTTGTACAATTCGGGCTATCTGTGGCTTAGCGCTGTCGTCCATGAACATTGGCCTGTGAGCCAACGCATGATTGTCGAAATGGGGGACTACGCGTGGAGCGAGCACATTGTCACGGTATTTTTGGTCTGTCAGATTACCATCAAGAACGTGTAAGTCCAACTTCCAGTCATATGAAAATCATCCCCCGACAGTTAAACCCCCACCCCCAAAAGCAGTTGTGTCCAAAATGTGGTTGTCCTGAAATGAAGTGATTCGTTGGCGCCAAACCCTTGCACGACCGTCGGTAGGGCGTAGCAAAAACTACTTTCATCAGACCAGTGGACCCGTCTCCATGTGCGAATAGTCCACCCCATATGATCATGTGACCAGTCAAATCGAGCATGGCGATGACGTAATGTCAACTGTGGAGGCTTTGATGGGTCGTCGCGCTCGCATTCCCTGATGGTGGAGGCGTCTGATTAGAGTGCGTGTGCTAATGTGGCATCCAAACGCTAAGCAACCACAAAGTGCACCAGCTGTACTGAACGGACGTTGCCGCGTCCGTCTTGATATGAGACGGTCCTCTCCTGGCGTCGTTTTGCGAGGTCTACCTCCACATTTACGGTCAGTAGCATTCCTCGTTTGACGAAAACGCTGCATCAGTCGTACAATGATGGAATGGTTAATCTATGAAGTGGTCTGCCACCCTTCTATGGCTAAAACCACCATTATGCATGCCAACAGCTTGCCACCTTTCTGGTATGGTTAATTTTCGCCATACCATACCAAACCAATAGAAAATGAATCTTAAAACTCTACACAAAAAAATCAGCTTTCGTTCGCAAACACAAATGTAGAAAAGTACACGTGGCATTTTACACACCCTGTCATATACACATAAATAAAAATCTATCAATAACCTGTTTCACAGGTAAGTAAGTATGTTTGTACAGGTAACGAAAACAGCAAACCGATTTGAAATAAGTTCATTATTAGAAAATATATTATTGAAACAAATCAGGTGGTGCTTATCTTTTGTCGGACTGTATATAAACGTCTAAAATGGTTTGTAAAACAACACCAAGTACATAGAACAAAGTGATCAATAATTAAACACTTCGTTGAATGACAACATTATCGTCCCACCGAGAGACTTTAGCAATGTCTATTTAAAGTAATATTACACCAGTTTGGGTGAAGAACATTTTTCCCTGAAAATTCATTTGGAATACGGTAGTACCTTTACTAAGCAATTCATGCAAGCTTCAAGTAGAAATATGTTCCCAACAACTTGATATCTACAAATCCTTGTGGATGTTTTTCGTCCTCGCCATTGTTGTGGAGACTAATTAACTTTCGGTTGTTTTGTTCCGATATTTACCGATCACTATGCCTTGTGAAGACAATTTTGGTCCAATGATTGCCGATCAAGAAATGATAAACGGGTGTGTTCGATTTGCGTTCCAAGCATCCCCCATTTCAAAACCTGGCTATCAAAAGTAGACATTTATTTTTATGTTGATATGTTTTATTGATAAATTTTGTAATGATAAGGCTATTTGTAATATATTTATCGTATTTAAACATTGACAACCTTCTTCAAATAAAATTTGCTGAGAAATTTGCAGAAATAAAATAATAACCATGCCATTGGCAAGGCGACATATGTTTTATGTAACATGTAATAGTTTCATTTCCAACTTGTTCAAGGAAACATTGTATATTAACAGAATGGCCTACTAATTAAAGATAAAAAAAAGTATGGCCTACTTGGAAAAAGATTTATTAAAAGGTATGACCTACTTGGTATAACTTTTGATCCTGCTTCTATAGTAGTACCCAATCTATTTGTTTTTGGGACAGCTTAAAATGAGACACTAAATTTTTTTAATTTCCGGCTTTAAATTTACATTAGCTTCAACCCCAGAATGCTTTAGAATATAAAGTTTGTGTTAGCTGCTCACCACATCATGTTTTTCTGAGTTTATTTTTCTACATTCGAACCTCAGTGCTACCTATACTATTTTTGATAGTGGTATTTTACAGTCGTGTTTGCATCTATTTTTTCTGTGCAGTATTTATTTGAAGCCTTTGTAATTGTTGATTTTTATGTTCTGTTATTTCATGCATTTTGTTGACTATATAAAGTATTGAAAACTTATTATCCTTAATTCCTATTGCAATAAGCTCGAATCCCTGGGGAACAAACTTGGATATGTCTAAATCTCATTTTGTATCCATCGAATCCCAATGAAACAAACCTGGATATGTATAAATCTCATCTTGTATCAATTGTCTACTAATTCAATCACTTTCTGTAACAGGAGCGTGTTTGGATATGTCTCGCGTTTTGGTTGCCGGGCAAAAAGTTCACTGACAGACAGACACATGATCAAAAGTTATACTTTTTTATATTTCAAACATCAAAGTTATACTTTTTCATATGTTAAACATCAAGGTTATACTAAGTAGGCCATACTGTTAATAGCCAATGGTTCGTTGAACAAGTTGAAAATGTAAACATTAAGCATTATATAAAACATTCGTCACCTTGACAATGGGGTGGTTATTATTTTAATTCTGCAAATTTCTTAACAAATTTTATTTGCAGAAGTTTTTCAATGAATAAATACGATAAACATATTACAAATAGCCTTTTCATTACAAAATATATCAATAAAACATCTCAATATAACAATAAATGTCTACTTTAGACAGACAGGTTTCCAACAGGGAGGTAATTTAACCACAAATCGAACACACCAGTTATACAATCTCCCCGAATGAGTTATAATATTGGGTCACGCGCATATCATTTGCATCACTGTTGTTAACAACACTAATTATCTGCTATCAAATATTTTGAGATTTGCTCATAAATTCTTCTTTTGATCAGATTTTGAATGTTATGCAGTTGATTTTAGTTAAATCATGTGGCATATTAACTAAAAATATTTAATCCAAAAATTTTATGATATTATGGTGTAATATTACTTTAAACAAAATTTCGAACCAAAGTGGCGACCTAATTTCAAAAAAAGTTTTTGACCGTTCATGTGCGGGACAAAAGAACCACAAATTGCACATATGAAATTACATACATCAAATAATTGAAATCCTACATATAAATTAATGAAATTACAATAACAATAATATAAATACACAATAGGGCTACTCATAAGTACAAAAAAATGAAAATGAGACATTATTGATAAATGTATCAAATAGAACTGTCAAAAATATGATTTGTCAAATATATTTTTGAAAACGGTATGGTACCCAAACACATTCACAATAACGGCCAACCAAAGTGTGGAATATATGCTTTGGACCAATAGAGAAAACTGTATGTTCTAATATGACCCGAGGAGACCAACAAAAATATGAGTCAAGAAAGGATATTATATTTTTCTCATTGATTCCATTCGGTGATAAGGATCTTAAATTTTCTAATCCAGAAGCTTTCACTTTCTTATCTGCTTTTATCATCCCACTTGGGGATATGGTCAATTATGGTGACCTTCAGTTTGCCGAAAGAATTATTGTGGCCTGTCGATCTGAGATGTCTACTGAGTGGAAGGTCAGGTTTGCAATTTGCTTCGCTTATGTGGCCACTCAGGCATTTACTAAGTTGTTGTTTAGATTCTCCGGTGTATTGAGGGCCACACATTGTACATTCCAGGAGGTAGATACTATTTTCTGTGTTGAAGTTGGCATTGCCGAATGTGATGAATTATTCTGTGTGCTGCTGAATTTGTGTATGCATTGGATGTTTTTGCACGTCATACATCGTCTCGAATCACATTTTTGACACTGACCATTGTAGGCAGATCGAGGGGAGATGTCAGCTCTCACCAATATATCTTTCAAACTTTTGGGTTTCCTGAAAGCCAAGACGTGCGGTTCTTTGCACAATTCTGGGTGTTTTTGTATAGTTGTCCAGTGTTCACGAACGATGTTGGATACATTTCTGAGCACAGGATATGATGAAAAATGGCACTCTGTTGTACGCGTTCTTTTCTTTATATTGGATGAGGTCTTTTCTGTCAATGCGACTTGCTTTGTAAAAGCAATGGTCAATACTCGCATTGTTGTAACCCCTCTTTTTCAGATGACATGTGCGTTTTATTCGGAGAGCTTGGCTGTATGTAATACTTTTGGTGCATTTTTAGGGTGACAACTCTGTTGGGACAGGTACTGATGTTTATCTGTCGGTTTGTTGTATATGTCAGTTGACATAATACAATTGTCACAGGTGGTGTAAGTATCCAGAAAGGAGATGGTATTTCTGGATGTTTCATGGGTGAATTTTATAGTGGGATGAACATTGGTGAACCATGCCGGTCAAATAAACGATTGAGGGTTTCTTCCGACTCGATCCACTTCATGTCAACGTCGTCTCTGAAACGAAACCAGGAAGGTGGTCTGTGAGGTGCAGATTGTATGATTAGCTTTTCAAGTTTCTCCATCAAGATGTTGGCGTATGAAGGTGTCTTCTTTGTTCCCATAGATGTTCCGTGGATTTGTAAAAAAATGCTCTCCATTAAATATAAAAGTTTTATGCTTCAGTACCAATGTAGGCAACTGGACAAAACATTCCGTTGGTGGCTCTTCAACGGTTCGTTGGTCCCAGGCCTCTCGACATGCTTCGCTACCGTCATTATGTGGGATGCTAGTGTATAATGACGTAACGTCCATCGAAACAAGAATGGTCCCCAAAGGAAGGGGGTTCATAGATTCCATTTTTTTTAAATAACCAGTGGTGTCTTTCAAATGGGAGGCTAACGCTTCTATATGAGGTCGAAGGTGGAAATCGACGAATTCGGAGATTGTTTCTGTGGGTGCCCATTTGCTGAAACAATGGGTCTCCCAGGGTTGTTGGCTTTATAAATTTTAGGTAATTGATAGAAGCGGCCTGCTTTGGGTTCGTCTGGTTTCAAATAATCGAAAGTGTTTTGGTCGATATGATTATTTCCTTTCATAATTTCTAGCTCCTGTGTTATTTTAGTGCTGAATTCTTCCGTGGGGTCAGTGCCCAGTTTTTTGTAAAATTTTTCTTCTCCTCTAAATAATCTACCTTGTCCATAACAACAACTGCGCTACCCTTTTCTGCTGACATTATGACAATGTCATCCCTTTCCTTTAATTCTTGTAGCGCACCCTTTTCTGCTGCAGTGAGGTTGTTATGGGTTGGTATGTTCGTGCTGGCTGCTGTCTGGACATCATTTTTTACTAAATCAATAAGGATTATAAAGTTGTATTGTTGCTGGGTCTTGGATTCCATGAGCTTTTTGTCTTAAACCTAGTAAGTGGGATCTTATTATGATCTTCCGAATCGAACGACTCATCTACATGACATTCTCTCTCTTTGACTGAGAAATACCCTATAATTCGAAGAGAGCTAGCAAATTTGTCGAGATCAGCTGATAGTTGCCCCTCATTCATTTTGTTAGGGGTGGGACAGAAATTAAGTTCCTTCGAGGGTATGCGAATTTCAGCAGGTTTTAGATCTTTAGATGACAAATTGACGACTCTGTCATTTTGGTCTCTATTAGTGTCTTTGTCTTTGTCGTTTCCCCATAAGTGACAGATAATGCTGATGTTATATTTTTCTTCGGGTTAATACCATCCCTTAAGAATTTCTTACGTTGTTTCTCTCGCAACTTTAGGCTTTGCATTTTGTGGATATCTTGCAGACGTTCGTTTATATTGTTGTTATCCGAGAACGTCAAAGATTGATAGGCCAGTTTTGATGTTCGTAATAGTTTTATCCAGAACCTTCAGATTGTGTACAGTGTTCTGGTACAATAGAATAAGGAGACGGGTCAAATCGTTCCATAAATCTATTTGATTTTCAACCAGTGCTTTGTGGTGTTAACTTGATAAGTTGCCGTTTTGGTATAATATTATTGGCAATATATGCCCGCAAATTAGATACGTCATGTTCTGTACTAATTTGTTTAAGTGTTAACTTTCTAAGTTGTTTTGAATAAAATTCATAGCTCATGGTGTACAGAGCTTTTAGAATGGTGCTGCAGTGTATCAATGGTGTGAGTTCAAATCGCGTCGAGGGAAAAAAAAAAATTGACAGCTTCAAAATATAATTATAACACTGTTTGGCTTAATTTTCAGACGTATATTTAACATTTAGTAGTAACCTAGTATCACAAGAAACTTTGAGATCCGGTGGGACAGATATAGTGTACGGTTGTCACTTGCTGAGACGTTTGTATAATATGCTTCATTTCCTGTGACTGCATAATCAAATCTTCATTATCCTATACAATATATTAAAGAAATGCTGAGTTAGATTGCTTTCAAATTATAATATTAAGTATATATATATATATATACCATCTACACACGCTTATACACATGTCTTACGTCTATCCCTAGATTAAAAACCTTACGAGACAAGGTAACACTACGACTATTGAAGCTCTTTTTTAAGGAGTGGATGTAGTCGAGTGGTCAAGGGTGATGGATGTAAGGCTAAGCGAATGGTGCTGCAGTGTATCAATGGTGTGAGTGCTAATCCCGTCGAAGGAAGAACAGAAACTTGACAGCTTCAAAATCTAATTCTAACACTGTTTGGATTAATTTTCAGACGTATATATATNTATATATGTAAAATGTTAATATAGCCGTGCGATTGATGAATATAATAAAAATTAAAACAGAATTCTGGAACTTCAATCACATTTTATATAGCACAAGCGCTTTCACTGTTTACACAGATCATCAGGTACAATTTATTATATATATATATATATATATATATATATATGTATTCTAAAATTAGATTTTTGAACTGGCAATTGTGTGTCCCTCGACGGAATTTGAACTGACACCATTGATACACTGCAGCACTAATCGCTTAGCCGTAAGTCCAGCGAGCTGGACCACTCGACCACATCCGCTCCATATATATATATTTATAACAAAGTAGAAAGAAAGCACTACACCGATTCGCTTCAACTAAAAACGGACACATACTATCACACAATTGAAAGTAAAATTAAACATGGACGTATGCTCATAGTTAACTGTCTACTGGTCATGAAGGTATACTCTATTGGTTAAAGACCATAAGTTTTTGGACAAAAACATAACTGATACTTCCAACAGATTTAATATCATATAAGACATTAATGATATTTACATGCTTGGAACATGTATTAGATCATTTCATAAATGTATGTTCTACACAAATGAATTTCAATGCATATAATACTGCCAACATGCTATGCTTATTATACACGAATTTGGCTTGCACATGAAACATGGACTTATTACATCCGTGAAAAAAATGGTATTTCATCGGTAAACATGTAGATGCCTCGGAAGGGTAGACCGTTCCTGCTCCACATGTGGCATCGATCGTGTTACTCTAGCTGCAAATCCGGTGATGAGTCATGGATGTATCAATGACGAATGAATCGGACAGTGCTTACCATAAGTTGAAATATCAATGGTAATTTATGACACATTAATCCCGTAACACTTAGTAAAGTCATGGCAGCAACCGTAAATCTTTTAGAGTGATTACTTCAACTTAAAATCAATCTATGTGATAAACAATATAAATACTCTTACAATTTCACATATCTGAAAACATACACAATGCAGGTTTTTTTTTTTTTTTAAACGAGTCGTATGCGTTAAGTTAGATACATATGTTTTATTACCAGCTAAAGATTTGGGGGGAAAAAAAAAACATTACATGCAACTAGTATTAAATCTACTTTTATACTCCCTCAAGTTTAGCAGATTTTGACTATCCTGGTTAGGCCATTGTTTTTTTTCTTTGTTGTTGCCAAATATGCTTTTTTTTTAGTTTTCCAAACTTTTGACTTTCATCCTATCTGATGAAGGTTATTCCTGAAACGTGTCATGCGCACCAAATTTGATATTTACTTTTCAATAATCACCCGCCGTAATCTAACAAAGATGGCTATTAACTGAATACTACATCGTTTGGNATACAAATAGAATGCTTCTAAGGTTTTGGGTCCTTTCAATTTGATATTTTTGTTGTAAATTTTACATTATGCAAAATCTATCTTACAAATATAGTCTTTTAAGTCATGTTTGACATGTTATATTTTCTTTAAATCTATTCTTTATGCTTCATGAAACGATTTAGTAGAGATATTGTTAAATATGGCTTCATCGACAATCAATCAATTTATATTGTGGTAAGGGAAATGACACATCACATGTGATTGAATTGATGCTATGGTATTTGTATTTTAATGTTGGTATTTTAGACACACGGGGAAAGCACTTTCAAGACCGCACCTTTTCATTACGCTTGCTTGCATGATCGTGTTTAACGCCACTTTCAACAATAGTTCAGTTATATCGTGGCAATCAGTTTTATTGATAGACGAAACCGGAGTACCCGGAGAAAACCATCGACCTGTCGCAGGTCACTGTGTTGTACACCTCGCCCAGATCAAAATTTGAACTCACAACATCAGTGGTGATAGGAATTGATTGCATTGGTAATACAATTACTATACGACCACGACCACGACGGCACCCTTTTCACTACGAAGTTTACTATACAAACATATATTCATACAACTACTGGAACATTTATAATGTTGATTTTGTTTGTGACTAAAATAAAACCCAAAGTTATCCTACTTTAGTCATAATATGATAAAAATATAATTACACCTTATATGAGAATGCTGTCTTCTGGTTTGTTGATGAAAGGAGTATTTTGTTTTACCAATTCGTAGTTGGTTTCAGCTTTTCCGCCATAGCCGGGGTATTTTCCTAATAATTACCCTTCACCGACACGCTTGCAACATAATTTGTAAAACGCAATAAGTTGTGTGTTTTATTGCAAAATCATTTTGCCGTTTTTACCTTCCACCGAGACGCTTGTAACACAATTTGTGAAACGTTATCAGTTGTGCGTTTTATGTAACATCATGCGGTAGAATTAAACAATTACATCCTAAACACCACAAGCAAAAGGTTTAATTTATTTAGCCGGTGTTCAAAATAATATTCGGTGTAAATAAACAGATATCATGTTTGAGAGGGGTATTTGCGAAAAATACTCCTAACAAACATGATATAACTATATAATATATCACACTGTGGGGAAAAGTGCAGAGGCAAGTAGCACGATCGGAGAAAGAGACACAATCGACATATGTAATAAACAAATGCGTGACTCCTAGTTTTCCTGGTTTGCAACAATCACTTCAATTACATATGCTGTAATTTAACTAACTTTATTGGCCCAAACCGTTCTTCTTACTAAAATTATGTGGTCATGCAAGTCCCTTCAACATGTGAGTAAAATGCCAACATATATCCGGGTGAATTGCGTTAGTATAAAAATTGTTCTAATCTTGAACATTACACTTATTATATTATGTAATCTTGTTACTAAGAACATGTCATATACATAGATGCCATTGGCTATTCTGCTTAGACACTTTGGTGTTCAGGCTGCCAAGAACTGTGAGCCTATTCGATGACGGTTATTCTACAAACGCGTCCTGTGCATTAAATAACATATATGAGTTCTTATTACAGATTCCATTAAAGAAACTGATTGACAACCTTGCCAAAGGATCGTACTTGATACCTTATCTAACATGTTGTTTGTTTGTTGTGAAATCATTTTAACTGACGCTGAGTTAATTGGAAATCGTGTTATTGAAATATCGTATGATGGGTTCATAGTCAGTGATGAAAAGAAGTACTTTGGTTAACATTGCATGGATAATATTCACTTTGTATTTACAATATCTGACAGATGTATCAAATACATTTTCGTTTTTGTCCACATCGGTGGCAAGGTACAAGATCATATGTACTGACAAAGCACATGGTTACAATACTACCCAAATGGCTTCTACTGTTTGTTGTCATATGTGCTATATCTTTGTCTGTTGTTTTCCGTGGCGTTAAGACAGATATAATGGATGACGGAAGATCGCCGTCATATCAGAATAATCCACCATTAAACTGTAATCAGTGTTTATCTATTGAGTCAGATATCATTCTCAATAACGTTTCTATATGTAATAAAAGTACACATGTAACAGGTATCAAAATTTTAATTTTAATATTTTCTGTCAATTACAATTTATTGGCTAGACGTACAATTCGAGAAACATGGTTGACTCCTATGTATGATAAATCATTGTGGGTCCAACATGTTTTCCTCTTTGGACAAAGTACGAACACTTCAGTGGACAAACAACTACATAGTGAACATTCAGAATATGGTGATATTATTCAGTTTAGCTTTTACGATACATATAGAAACTTAACATACAAAACAATAATGGGATATAAATGGGCATCAATATATTGTAGCAACGCCAACTTTATCTTAAAAACAGATGACGACGTTTATGTAAATATAAAGGGACTACTGAGAACAGTGAATATAAACCAAGCAGCATTATTAAAGTCAGTGGCTGGAATATGTAGCTTAGAATCAAGACGTGACACAAACCCGTCATCTAAATATTATGTAACACCACAAGAATATCCATTCGATAGCTACCCTGGATTATGTAATGGCTTCGGTTATATAACCAGTATGCACACTCTAAAACGCATTTTACAGGTATACAGCAACATACCCTTTTTCCATCTTGAAGATGTTTACATAGGATTGTGTGTGAGGGAACTTGGTTATACCTTTTTAAACTTGTTTGGATTTTTCCATACAGATGATATTAGTCACACATCTTGTAATTTTAAGAATGAATATTTTGTGTTATGTCATCGTGTCACTATAAAAGATATGCGATATATTTGGCGATCACGATGTAAGTATGATATGTTCCGTTCAACATGGATATACATAGCGCACGTACAGAATATAATTAAGCAACTGATTGTAAGTCAAATAATGAATTTGATTTAATTATAATTCCAGCTGATCAACGTATTTTGCAGCGTTTTTGAAATGAATCTCTATCTATTTCCCTGTATGATATATTACAACGATGTATGCAGAATAAATATATAATAAACAAAAATGTAATTATTGTACTTAATTCTGTTAGAACAATTTGACGATACTAGAGTGGCAAACCTAATTGTATGATGTGATATAGCAATATGTTAACATTGTGGATTACGCTGATTCATATTACTTGAAATAAAATTCCATTTTGTTCGATTGAATTAATTTCAGGAAGCCTGGCAGGTCACTGAATTGTGTCAATCTCCTCTTGCTACCTGAGGTCCTGAACAATGCGAGCTCTGTCTTGTCTGGTGTTACTGTGCATTAAGATCGTCCTGTCAATCAATGGATGGTCAAAATGGGGTACAACGCGTGCGTTCGGCATCTTGTTACGGTATGCAATGCCATTGAGGTTACCCTGTAAGTCATGCAAGTCTAACTACATTAAGAATAAAAGCAACCAAGACAGTTGCACCTCCGTTATTGAAAGTTGTTGTACTAATCACGTTTCCGTGGTGAAGTACATTGTTTCTATGCCGCCAAACACGAACGCGGCAATCGGGGACAATACAATTGACCTTTGTCTGAACAATGGACTCGCTACCAATCACGAATATTCCTACTGTGATGGCTTTGTGATTAATTAAGCCCGCCTATGACGTAATGACGTTAATGGCCGTATCATGGGTCACCTGGCCCGCACGTACTGCTCATGGAGTGTATGTTAATAATCGTTACAGATACATATCCCCCAAAATGCAATTCATCTCGAATACGAGCTAATACAGCAAACCGATTTGTTCAGGCACATATGTCTAATATCATACCCTCTCCATGTGTAGTTTTGCGGGAACTGTCAGATCGGAGATGTTCATCAACCATTCCAGTCACTAGCAAACACTGCAGAAAACGATCAATTACAAAATGGTTTACTTCCAGCTCGTTTCTATTGCTACAACCTGCCTGTGACATGCCAACAGCTTGCCATATCTCTGCTAAATAACTTGTTAGTACACTGTGTGCAATTAACTAGGACACCAACTGAAAGCCGGTTTTAATCGAGAACGACTTTATCGATCAATGGCGTGTTGATAAAAGCCGATGTGTACAGATATTCTTTACAGCAACCACATTTAAAAAAAATTGAAATATATTGATGAAATGAATCAAATGGTGCTTAAGTCTTGTTGAAGTGCATGAATTGAACCAGAATATGATTTTTTGTTTGTTTGTTTTTTGTATTTTTGTTTTTTGTTACTGTTATTTTTCGTTGGAATACAGGCGTTGGGTACAATCTTGGTCAGCGCAAAGGCAAATATACTTCTTGACGTTCTGTATGCAAGAAAACTAACAGACATAGTCAGAATATCCAACATAGACCGTCATTACCCATGACAGAGGAGAGGCACGAGGAGCGAGTCTTAAGTACAGCTAAATACAAGAGTAGATTCATTAATCACTTTCTCCATTCAGATTAATACTCCAGTTTAAAATGAGATATAATAAGTTGCAATGTAAAGCCGTTAAAGCTACTGAAGCAATGATACGCTGCTCCTAGGTTGATGTCATCTCCTCGAACTGGTTGACTGTTACGAAATATTAATTCCTCAGATGTCAAAGGATCTAACCAATTCCACGTACATGATTCCTTCCTCTGTCACCGACAATACCTTTACATGACTAGACTATATGAGGAAAACGGTGTATGTATGATAGTCGGGTTCGTGCTACTCGATTTTTAGTTATATGTGTATGTTTTGTAGATCATTGTTTGTTCTTTTGTACTTTTTCCTTTGGCCATTGCGTGGTTTGTTCTTCTTCTATTTACGGATATTGATTTCCTCTTTGGTATTTTTAAAATGTTCTTATAGGAAACAATGATTGCTAACATTAAGGTAGCACGTCGGCCTATGATCCGTTGTATATCTGTTTAGTTTTCTGTGTTATATAATGCGTTTTTCTATATTTGTTTGGGTTTTTTGTGTCTTGTTTTTTGTTTTGTTTTTTTTTTCTTTGTTTTTTTCTGCTTCTTTTTGTCTTCGTCCTCTGTCTTGTTTCAAATGTATCCAATGTCTCATCGTTTTTTCTCTAAAGTTTATTTATGTTCTAGAATAAATTAAATACATAGTCTTTGTTAATTTTTGTTATTTTGTTTTTGTGAATATATGAATTTTCGATGAACCGTCACCTCTAAAAACTGTTTCCAGTAACTCGTCAGATATGCATATCTAATTTTGCCATAAAATCTGTCAGCATTAAATCTGATGTAGTCTGTATTTTCATTAAACATCACTGCAACTGTTAATGACCCATTTACTTTTGTAACACACCAAGCCTTAGCAACAGCAGTGCTATATCCCCAAGGATTTAAAGCATCGCCATATCTTCCCAGTCCTGAATGTTCCACAGAACTATATATATATATATATATATATAGCTTACAACAGCATCAAATAATACTAATTGATGCCCTAGTACTCGCTCTCCAAAATCCGCAGGATTTATCGTATATATTCTTGGATCCTCTGAGATTATTTCTTGATATTCTAAGGTCACAATTTTCCTAGCTCAAGCTTCCAGAACGCATGGTGTTTCTGATCCGATTATTAATACTCGTCCATGTTTTATACCAGGTGCGTACTGTGAGTCACTGCGGAGTTCATTGGTCTCTGATATTCTATTATTGCAAGAGAGATTTCCTCGTTTCGCCTCCGAAATCAAATGATCTATAAGTTCTTCAGACCATAGAGGCCCACTAAAAATGCTCCTTTAATAAATATCATCAAAATAATATCTTTATACCTTTAAGCGATTGTCCATTGTATAATAATGCCATAGCTCATTTGGAATATGTCTTGGATGGTGTAAAAAAATATGGCTCGAGTCTATCAACGAGTTATTAAAAAGTGCTTTGCAATTAATTGACTCTCGTATATGGTAGCAATAAATGCCAGGTAATCCCGTTCGTCTTGTGTCGCAAAGTTCCTCACAAGATTCTAGTATAGAGTCTATAACCACCTTATTAAAGCATGGATTACTATCACACAGTGCACCACATTCGTTGTATACAATTTCGTTTTGTATTATTTCGTTGTTTGTTCTTAAAATGTCGGGGAATATTTCAAATAATAACAGAAATTGGACACAAGAAGAAAAAGACGGTTGTTCGTCGTTTTAATTTAAATAAAATAATTCGCATTTATTTTTGCTGAAGTAAGCATGTTCGCTTTCAAATATATATGATATGAGTTGAATTATGAAATAACTTGGTAGGTTAAAGATGAATGTTGAACGATATCTCCTACTTTTTACGCATGATTGATTTTATGTAGATATTAACTGTTAGTACAGTAGAAAGACGATGTGTGATAACAGATAATGAGTAACCGTGTTTATGCAAATATTAGCTGTGTGTACAATATGACGACAATAACAGTCAACGAGTAACCACTAAAACGATCGAATACTGAATCAGTGCGATACGAATATTAACTCATTGATCTGTAAGATCATAATAATGTTTTTGTTTGTTATACTATTTATAATGTTACAGTCCAATGGCCACAATAGGGGGCCGTTGTT
>MJUT01047251.1:0-19073 GCA_002080005.1 Gigantidas platifrons
TTTTGGAAGCAATAAAACCAAAGGAACTAAACAGGTAACCCAAGATCACCTACGGTCACCTATGTCTGAGAGAGGATAATTTTAGTTTTATTAATAAGTACATTAGGAACTGTAAATTTCAGTAAAACATATCTCTAATAAACCATGTCAGTGCCGAAATACTGATTACTGGTCGGATGATACACTCAGGGACTAATAATAATTAGAGAGGAACATCGCTTAGTGTTTTCCCCAGATTTCAAAAGGGGCAAGGTAATTTAATGTGAAAAAGGGTACATGAAGCGCGTGAAAGTCAATTGCTAGGGAACATTAAACGCGCTAACGTATTTTGTAAGGCACATACAAATACATGTTATATATACAAAAATTATTATATATTTTCTTTAAAACTATACAACAAAATACACAGCAGACATTATACATTGTACAATCTGAATAACTGAACAGCCAAGATAAAAATAAATAGTTTTCTTTTTAAAAAGTGGCCATATAGTTTAATATACCAACAATGATTACAATTTAAATGTTATAAATATTTAAATATGATTCTTTTTTAAGACTTCCAAGTTTGTTTTTTTTAAACTTTTTAATAATGTTAAAATGATTCTCATTATAATTAAAAAATAATAAAAATGACTTTTTACATGCACAAATTAAATCTTAAAAATATTAGCAATTTTTTTTTTATAAACATGATAAAAGTGTCACTGATAGATGTGCCTCTTTTTTCTTGATAAAAACGCATCAACAACTTTGCCCAAATCTAAGCAACCAACATTTTCGATCAATCCTTATAAATTAATTCAAACTTTTTTTGTTTTATATTGAAAAATAAGGCAAATAATCAGAAATACATTTAAATAACACCAAAGGTGCCTCATTTAAAGAAAATCGACCGATGACAATGGCACGTGACGCCTTGAGAACGACGTTTATTTTTAGATTCCGTACATTGACAAATAACCTCAACTTTTTAAACCAACCAAAACACGTATAAAATGACATATGACTCTAAGATTAATTTATTATCCCCTTGCCAACGAAGTTGCGAAGAAATATAGTAACGCTACCGTCCTTCCGTCCTTCCGTAGCATCCTTGTGAACACTCTAGAATCAACATCCTTCAATGGATTTTGACCAAGCTTGGTACATTATGTCATACTTAGTTCTTAATTTTCAAGGTCAAAGTTCAAGGTCATAGGGTCAAATTTTTACCCCGTAGCATCCTTGTGAACACTCTAAAATCAAAATCCTTCAATGGATTTTGACCAAGCTTGGTACATTATGTCATACTCAGTCCTTAATTTTCAAGGTCAAAGGTCAAGGTCACAGGATCAAATTTTTACCCCATAGCATCCTTGTGAACACTCTAGAATCAACACCCTTCAGTGGATTTTGACCAAACTTGGTACATTCTTAGTCTTTCAGAGAATCTTGAACTCTATTGATTTTGCAAGATCATAGGTCAAAGATCAAGGTCACCGGGTCAAATTGTTTACCATATAACTTCCTTATAAGCACACTATAATCAACATCCTTCAATGGATTTTGACTAAACTTGGTACATACTTAGTCCTTAGGAGAGTCTGGAACCCTATTGATTTTCAAGGTCAAAAGTCAAGGTCACCGGGTTCAATTTTCAGGCGAGGGGATACGCCACGCTTTGCGTTGCCCTTGTTAGAATATTACCTTCTATTTTAATCCAATATCTTACACGTATAAATGCACCAATGTTACGTTTTAAATGAAATAATCACGGCATTCTACTTCAGTTCATTTATCAATGCATACAGTGTTACCGATTTTTTTCAGTGGGTAACAGATCGACAGTAAGAAAAATATTCTTCAGTGGCGCAAATTTAGTCAAGTGTCTGGGAGCAAGTCCCTGTGACCCGGTTGGAAACACGTGGTAGTAATACATTACATCATCAGTCTATCATACACCATACATGTACATGTTTTATTTATTTAATCAATTATAAACAAAAACCAGGATTTGCCACCAACTTTAAGATAAAGGAAAACTTATTTTCAAGTCGATAAGACATGCACAGATTAATTAGTTTGCCATCCACTGATGTGTGTGTAAAATGGAGGTGGGTGGGTGAGATTGAAATCTAAGCTAGTTGTAGCTAGGGGTAGCACTGGTCCACAGTGGTCAGGTTGCAGGTTCCGATGTGGAGTCCTGATATGGTAATACTGTCTTATTATACCCCCGCTTCCCGGAGGGGGCGGGTGTATACTGTTTTAACTCTGTCCATTCGTCTGTCCGACCGTCCAAGATATTGTTCGTCGCATTTATCTCAGCAACTATTGATGGCAGAAAGCTGATATTTGATCACAAGCTTCATATATGTATGCCATATTGTAGGAAGCGTTTTTGGACCCGTCAGATTCCTACTTCCTGTTTGCCGTCTTGGTTGGTTTTTATTCACATTGAACATATATGCACATTTTTCGTCACATTTTTCTCAGGAACTATTGATGATATGAATCTGATATTTGGTCACAAGCTTCATATAGGTACCCCATATCATGGGAATCCTTTTCGGACCCGTGAGATTCCTACTTCCTGTTTGCCGACTTAGTTGGTTTTAATACACATTGAACATATATGCACATTTTTTGTCGCATTTTCCTCAGCAACTATTGATGGCAGAAATCTGATATTTGGTCACAAGCTTCATATAGGTACCCCATATCGTGGGATGTGATTTTAGAGCCGTCAGATTCCTACTTTCTGTTTGCCGATTTACTTGTTTTTATTCACATTGAACATATATGCACATTTTTCGTTGCATTTTTATAAGCAACTATTAATGACAGGAACCTGATATTTGTTCACAAGCTTCATATAGGTATGCCATATTGTGGGAAGCGTTTTTGGACCCATCAGATTCATAATTGCTGTTTGCTGATTTAATTGTTTTTTTTACACATTGAACATATAAAAAATGTATGCACATTTTTCGTCACATTTTTCTCAGCAACTATTGATGGCAGAAATCTGATATTTGGTCACAAGCTTCATGTAGGTACCCCATATCATGGGAAGCGTTTTTGGATCCATCAGATTCTTATTTGCTGTTGCCGACTTTGTTGATTTTATACACATTGAACATATATGCTGATTTTTCGTTTTTGGACCTTTCACATTCCTACTTCCTGTTTGCCAAAGAGCGGGGGTATCATAAGTAAGCATTAGCTCACAGTTGATCTTGTTTCTTACTCTTCGCTATGTTCAAGGAGTATCAAGAGATTGTTATGTGTATATACTACAGAAGGGTGATACAACAATGTAGGAGCCGTCATGGTCGTGATCGTATGATAGTTGGATTAACAGCTACCTGTGCAATCAGTGCCTATTACCTCTAAAGTTGCGAGTTGGAATCCCGCAGATGGCGAGGTTTACTCAATACAACATTATGTGATTGAGTTTGTCAGTGATTTGCGACAGGTCTGTCTTTTTTTCCAGGTACTCCAGTTTCCTCTACAAATAAAACTGACCGTCACATATTTTTAAACTGAAATATTGTTGAAAGTGGCATTAAACACCATAACACTAACCGTAGCCCTACAAAAGTGTATTTATTTACCTACTGTAATTATTTAGGGGCCCGGGTGGCTGAATGAGTTAGGTCGTTGGATCAAACAAATCATACAAGCCTATCACCAATACGGCGTGGGTTCGCCTCCGGCTTTGTAAATTACAAAAAAAAATGCACTCGACTCGCAGCCGCAAGTGATAAAGTTTACCAGTTGATGTGTCCAGGGTCGGTGGTTTTCTCCGGCTTCCTCCACTACTAAAACTTGTCGCCATGATATAGCTGAAATATTGCTGAATGTGGCATTAAACACCAAAATTCAAATTCAAATTCATTCCTACTGTAATTATCATACAAAAATGATAATGATTGCATGCAGGATATAATACAATTTCTTGATTTTAAGAAAGTTCTGTCTTTAAGTAAATTATGACAATATCAGCATTGAACGTGCAACATAATTGTTCATTAGTTACGAGGAATATTGATATTTTTGCCCCTCCTCCCCATTTTTCGCAAAAAAATCACTTAATTACAGTTTCAGTTCATGGTATTTTGTTATATTTTTTTATATTTGATTTCTGATAAATTTTCATACACATTATTTGTTGGACCCTCAGCAGATGCTTGTTGGTTTCTCTGTGTTATTAAGTCCATCTGATTATTGCATCAATTTATAATTTTTGAACTATCTTTAAATGAATAATACACATATCAAGTTTGTTCTTGTAGTTTCCTTTCAAAAGACATCATTGTAATATCTAACATCTCTGGTGAGTGACAAAAGGCCCCCTGAAGCCTATTTTTTTCACTCTATAAAGGAGTTGTATTATAAGCATGTAAAAATGCATATTTTTTTAAAGGTGGAAATGCTTAAATTGTCTATTAAATTTAGGTTGATACATGTACAGTGAGTCTTTTGACTAACTTGGTATTTTTTTGCAGAGTTAACACACAAAAAAAAAAAAAAAACAATGGATGATTTAAACTCAAAGAAGATTTAAATACCACAGACGAATCAGCATACATTTTAAAGGAACAGGAATATTTGGCTGAGAAATAACCCAGATATATACTCATACATTTGCATGATCAAAAGTAATGCATAAATAAAATACAATTTTGGAGCTGTTTGTATGATTTAGGGTCTGTGTGTATTATATGTGGTAGTGAACAGGACACATTATACAATATTATCTTGCAAAAATGTACATATGATGTAAAACAATGTGTTTGATTCCTCATAGTCTACTTGCGATTTTTCATATACAAATCCAAAGAATACAATGGTATGGATATTTTGGATTCAATATTCAGATATAGACAGAAAGGTGTGATGCATTAAGTAATTGAAAATGTATTTAATGATTCAGAAACACATGAATACTTGTAGTTTTCGGTTCAGACAGGAAATCAGGATTCCGCCATACCTACATGTACATATTAAGACGCAGTAAACACTGAAACATAATTTTGAGATCACGGAGATAATTTAATTTAATTGTTACATGGAGATAATTTAATTTAATTGTTAATAAAACATTTGAAAGTGAAGTTGTTTCTTTTTCAGTACATTGTTTAATGACATGATATGTATATATAAATAACAGTTCCCAGAATTGTGTGGAAAGCAATATTGTTGTAGTATTATTAGTACTTGTAAAGATATGCCACATTATGACCCAAAGGTGTTTTATGTTATACACTACATACACAAACTTTTGATCAATCATTTGTCCATTGGAGGTTAGGTGTTTAACACCACTTTCAAAAATATTTCAGTTACTACTTTTGTGGCGGAAATTGGAGTATCCAGAGAAATCCACAGACCTGTCGCAAGTCACTGAAAAACTTTATCACATAATCAATGTTTTATCGAGTACACCTTGCCATGAATGGGGTTCAGCATCACAACGAAAAGTAATAGGCAACGATTGCACAGGTAGTTGTAAATTCAACTACCATACGACCACGACAGCCCAAGTTCAGTTAAGATGAAAGGTAAAGTGTTTTATTGATATTGATGGAATTTATAATTATCACTACTTATTAACTTTCTTTTCATATCAATCGATGAAAATAATTTGCTTGCTGAAAATATGTTTTTAGCTCACTTTGCCAAAGGCAATATAATGTGAGCTTTTGCCATCACTTGGCATTCTTCGTTTGTTGTCCATCGTACGTTAACTTTTCACATTTTAAACTTCTCTGAAACCCCTTAGTCAAACGAGCTGAAACTTGGTAGGAAGCATCTATGGAGTGTCCTCTATAAAGAATGCTCATTTTGTGCCTATCCATTAACAAACATGACTGCTACAGGCAATTATTTTTTCTGATTGGACTATTATTTAAAATCCTCTCCTCTGAAAACGCATGGCCAAATGAACCGAAATTTGGTGGGAAGCATCTATGGAAGGTCCTCTGTACAGATTGCTGATTACGTCACGATCAGATAACAAACATGGCCGCCCCAGGCAATTCTTGTTTCTGATTGGTTAGTTTCTAAATAATATATGAAACCGCCTGACCAAATGAATAGAAACTTGGTAGGAAGTAGTTATGGAAGATCCTCTATAACGATGTCTGATTTCGTCCCCATCCGTTAGCAAACATGGCCGCCATAGGCAATTCTTGTTTCTGATTGGTTGATTTTTTAAAATCTTCTCCTCTGAAGCCGCATGACCAAATGAAGCGAAACTTGGTATGCAGCATCTAATGAAGGTCCTCTGTTAATAGTGCTGATTTTTCCCGATCCATTGGTAAACATGGCCACCACAGGCAATTCTTGTTTCTGATTGGTCGATTTCTAATAAATCTTTTTCTTTGAAATCGCGTTGCCAAATGAATGGAAACTTGGTAGGAAGCATCTATGGAAGGTCCTCTAAAGAATGCTAATTTTGTCTAAATCCATTAACAAGCATGGTCGCCGCAGGTAATTCTTGTTTCTGATTGGTCGATTTCTAAAAATCTTCTACTCTGAAACAGCTTGGGCAAATGGAAGGAAACGTGGTAGGAATCCTCTATGTTAGGCCTCTATGGGAATTGCTCATTCTGTTTTGATCCGTCAACAAACATGGCTGTCATAGGCAATTCTTGTTTCTTATTGGTCGATTTCTAAAACAGTTTTTCCTCTGAAAGTTCACCCATGAAGAGTACGTTTTCATGGATGCAACGTCAGACAGAATCTATTACAAAGGGGAGCAACATATGAAAAAAACCCACGTGAAACAGCCTTAACACACCCACGTAACGCAAACCCCACTAAGAACTGGGGGTGAACTCATGTGCTTCGGAAGGGTTAGCAGTTCCTGCTCCGCTAGTGACACCCGTCGTGTAAAGGACGCATATATTGTTCTCTCTAAGTAACAATTCACACTATTGGCCAGCTCTAACCCCCTGTTATCTCTAAGCAATGATTCACACTATTGCCTAACTTCATGTTCTCTCTAAGCAACGACTCACGCCATTATTTTGTTAAACCTAATTTTCCGCCATTATTTTGTTGAACCTAATATTCCATCATCATTTTGTTGAACCTAATTCTCCACAATCATTCTGTCGAACATCTTCCTCCATCATTTTGTTGAACATTTTCCACCATTATTTTTTAAACCTAATTTTCCACCATCATTTTGTTGAACCTTATTTTCCACCATCATTTTGTTGAACATAAATTTTCACCATCATTTTGTTGTAGCCTAATTTTCCACCATCAATTTCTTGAATCTTTTCCACAATCATTTTCAATGTTGAAATTAATATCCCAACACCTTTTTGTTGAACATAACTTCCCATCGTCATTTTGTTGAACATATCTTTCCACCATCATTTTGTTGAACCTAATTGTCCACTATCATTTTGTTGAACCTAATTGTCCACCATCATTTTGTTGAACCTAATTGTCCACTATCATTTTGTTGAACCTAATTGTCCACCATCATTTTGTTGAACCTAATTTTCCACCATCATTTTGTTGAACCTAATTTTCCATCGTCATTTTGTTGAACATTTTCCTCCATCATTTTGTTGAACATACTTTTCCACCTTCAATTTGTTAAATCTAATTTTCCATCATCATTTTGTTGAACATAATTTTCCACCATCATTTTGTTAAACCACATTTACCACCATCATTTTGTTGAACCTAATTTTCCATCATTTTGTTGAACATTTTCGTCCATCATTTTGTTGAACATTTTCCACCATTATTTTGTTGAACCTAATTTTCCACCATCATTTTGTTGAACATACTTTGCCACCCTCATTTTGCTAAACATAATTTTCCACCATCATTTTGTTGAATATAAATTTTCACCATCATTTTGTTGTAGCCTAATTTTCCACCATCAATTTGTTGAATCTTTTCCACCATCACTTTGTTGAAATTAATATTCCAACATCATTTTAAGCTTATTTTCAACCGAGTTGCGACAAAGACGAATTCGGCTTATAATATGATGAATGGCGTTAGGGAGTTCGGAAGTCCGGGCGTTCGGGGGGCAATCGTTTCCGCACAATATCTTAAGAATGAAATGTCTGATCTAAATGAAACTTGTTACACAGATGGCAGCTGGTGAGAAGAGGAAGCCTATTGATATTCAGGATCGTACGACAAAGATCAAAGTCACACCGTCTAAAAATAGAACAAACATTTGATACTTTTTTCGTTTCCGCACGATATCTCAAGAACAAAATGTAGGATCTAAATGAAACTTAGCACACATATGCCTGATAGTCAGAGGAGGAAGTCTGTTGATAATGAGGCTTGTAAAACAAAGGTCAAGGTCACAATTTCAAAAAATAGAATAAACATTGATACTTTTTTTCGTTTCCACACAATATCTTAAGAACGAAATGTTGGATCTAAATGAAACTGTGTACATACATGCCTGATGGCAAAAGGAGGAAGACTGCTGATATTGAGGCTAGTAGGACAAAGGTCAAGGTCACAACTTCTAAACATAGAACAAAAATTAGATACTTGTTTTGTTTACGCACGGTATCTAAAGAACAAAATGTCGGATCTAAATGAATCTTGGTACATACATGCCTGATGGTGAGAGAAGGAAGCCTATTGATATTAAAGTTTGTAGGTCAAAGGTCAAGGTCACAACTTCTAAAAATAGAACAAAGTTTAGATACTTTTTTTCATTTCCGTGCGATATCTTAAGAACGAAATATCGGATCTAAATGAAACTTGGTACAAACATGCCTGGTGAGAGGAGGAAGCCTATCGATATGAGGTTAGTAGGACAGACGTCAAGGTCACAACTTCTAAAAATAGAACACAAATTTGATACTTTTTTTGCTTCCGCATAATATTTTAATAACGAAATGCCGGATCTAAATAAGGGTATTGACAAAATTACCGAACACAGAGCTATCTTCCAAAGGGAAAGTAAAAACTCGTGAATCAATAAACAGACAAAATCAGTCTTGGTACACACATGCCTGATTGTGAGAGGAGGAAGCCTATTGATATTGAGGTTTGTAGGTCAAAGGTCAAGGTCACAACTTCTAAAAATAGAACAAACATTGATACTATTTATAAATATCACAGCAAAGACTAAGGTTCAGAATTATATAACTAGGCATTGTCCATCCATTTATTCACAACTCGGCCTTCGCACCTTTGATGCGTTACTGATTTTTCCACCATCATTTTGTTGAACATTTATCACCATTATTTTGTTGAACCTAATTTTCCACCATCATTTTGTTGAACCTACTTTTCCAACTTCATTTTGTTGAACCTAATTTTCAACCATCATTTTGTTCAACACTTTCCACCATTATTTTGTTGAACCTTATTTTCCACCATCATTTTCTTGAACATACTTTTCCAACTTCATTTTGTAGAACCTAATTTTCCACCATCATTTTGTTGAACCTAATTTTTCACCATCATTTTGTTGAACCTTTTAAACCATTATTTGGTTGGACTTGTTACACCAATATTTGTTCTCTAAGTTATTTCTACAGTACACTATTCTTCTCTCCAGAATGTACAAGGGAAGACCCAGTTTATTTATGACTGCATAGATTTAACATGTATATACCTATATATCTAAGGGGCACGAGTGGCTCAATGAGTAAGGTCGTTGGCTCTAACAACTCATACAAGCCTATCACCAATATGCCGTGGGTTCGTGCCCAGCTTTGTAAATCACAAAAAGGGTGCACTCGAGTGGTAACGGCAAGTGATAAAGTTTACCAGTTGCTTGCCCATGGTCGGTGGTTCTAACCGGGCACTCCAGCTTCCTTCACCACTAAAACTGGTCGCAATGATAAAGCTGAAATATTGCTGAAAGTGGCTTTAAACACCATAAATTAAAATTAAAATTCATATAGATCTATTTTTTAACAGGTCCCAGGTGACTCAATGAGTTAGGTAGTTAGTTACTTAGCAACTCATAGAAGCCTATCACCAATGCGGCGTTGGTAAATTATAAGACAGGTGCTGAAATATTGCTGAAAATGACGCTAAACACAATAAATCAATCATATTTTAATACGTGTCTTTATAATCATGCATTTTTAATTTTCCCTTGTGCCACTTCACATAACGAACTGTTTTTATGATACTAAGACAACGTGATTAAGATTCACGAATTGTATTACAGTCGAGAAAACATTTTTTACCACAAGATTTTAAATCTTTCTGTAAGGCACTAAAAATGTCTTGGCATTACAAACTTCTTGATCCCATGAATATGTCCCCTTGCAAAATTTTACTTCCAAGTTATACAGACAAATATAGAGATATTATATAAGATATTATACTTAAAAACGGAGGGTTTGGATAATATTTCTGATAAGTTAAATCCATTTCGAAGAGATATTGTTCTTAATTTGTTAAGACTTTTTGCCAATAAAAGATGAAGAGGAAAACAATATTATTAACATCATGAGTCAGCCCATTAAGCTTAATTTTAATATTAAAGAAATAAGATTTTTTTTTACTCTTGAAAAATATTGTTATAATTGTGTCTTTTTTATTAGTAATATTGTCACTGAAGATAAATAAATGTTTGTCATATCAGGAAATTTAAAACAAAGAAGAGTTTGAAGATACCCAAGGGGTAATCAGCAATACATATGTAAAGTACAAAATGTCTTATTTGTGTTATTTCTGTTTGTTTATGTAGAGTGGTGCCCAACACTTATTGTGTTGTGTTTTTGTTTTGTTTGTCTTCGTCTTGTGTACCCTATGTTGCTGCTAAGAAGGCAGCTACTGAACCAAAGGTTCCTCTTGGTTAAGTTGAAGTCATCACTTCGAACGGTTTACGGTCACCACCATGATTTGGTTGACCGTTATGGAAAATCTGTGTCACAAATGACCACGGATATGTTCAACTTATCGTAAACACTTCCCAGTTTTTTCCTCATTCATGACTTATTATCGGGTTTGTAACTAGATTAACACGACTGGTGCCCCTAGTGGAGCAGGATCTACTTACCCTTCGGGAGCACGTGAGTTCACCCCTGGTTTTTAGTGGGGTTCATGTTACTCGTTCTGCAGTTTTATGTGTATGTTGTTTGTCCTTTTGTACTTTTTCGTTTGACAATTGTGTTGTCTGTACTTCTTAGAAATACAAATTTGCATTACCCCTTTGGTATCAAACTCTTTTTACCACTTTCTCTGGATTGTCCATTTTTAATTGCTTCTGCTATATTTTCTAACATTTATTTAGATATCTCCCCTTACCTGCATTTCCAACATTATTCCCCTTTTTTCAGTGTTCAGTGAGTTAAGATCAGAGGTGATTATTCGTTTTGTCGATATTGATGGGGTTGATGACCATCACTGTTTAAGCTTTCTTTTCTTAATTGTCATAGAAACAAAGAGAATGGCAAAATAATTCTTAGTCCTTGAAAAAAGCTAAAGAACGATGAGGACGCAATTATATATACCACAAGCTAACTAAAGCGAACAACCAGATCCTGGTCTATTAAAGAAAACATGTAAGGAGACAGATAAATATAGCATAGTTATGTTTCTTTCTGTATCCTTGGTGTTATTCTTACAATTTATATTTTGTATTACGTATGTTTTAGAAATAAGATATACTTAAACCAAAGACACAAAAACAAATGAATTTGCATCATATAATATTATTATCCCCATGGGAATCCCAAAATATTGAACAAAACCTTCTGGTAGTTTTAAAATTTTAAAATACACAAAGAGGATGGGCCACTTTCCCCTTATTTTGTTTCACTAGGAAGGCCAATTTCAAACATATTGACTACGTGGTATTAAATGATGAATTTAAGAAATAGAAATACTGTTCGACATTTTTGTGTACATTTGTCATATATTATGGTCATTAAAACGGAGAAAAACTACCATGGAAAACCAAGAACATCGTAATTTGTACATTTTCCAAGGATTTCAGGCACTTGGAACAGGGAATCCCCTATGAAGCACCTCCACAGCCAATATGAAGTATGTTTTTTTATAATCTTCTATATGTCTTTTACCCGTCTGCAAAAATTGAGTTTGGTTGTCAAGGTCCTAAATATAGAAAAAACAACTTTTTAGAAACAAACGCACAGGTCACTTACCTATGAGCTATTTGTATATGTAATTTCGCCACGCTTACTATGAGTTTGGTAGCTCATTCTGTCTGATGGGTCGATGTCATGTAATTGCGAAGTGAAGTGTGATTTTTGTTATGGGTTCGAGTCTTGTGAACAGCTGTAATTTTTTTTTGCTTACAAATTACATATTTTTGGTCAAAATAAAATAATTGGTGAGCACTTGACTTTATGATGGCTAAGCAAATGCATCAGTTGGCATGAATTATATCTATCTTGTTTATATTTATAGTATTATGCCCGGTTCTTATGTATATCAAAGCATACTTCCTATTCCCGTGAGTTTGTTTACAATTACATTCTGCAAAACTTTACAAACATAAACAGTACGTTATTCCATAAAATGTCGACCAAAACATAAATATGTCCGTGTGTAATTACTACAGCAACAATGAAAATCAAGTGTTGTGTATGCCTTAAACTTAAAAAAGGCCAAACCAGGAAAATAACCGAGAAACAAATAGAATATTTTCCAAGTCAAGGAAATTATGTTCTTGAAAGTGGAATTATTTGTAATCAATGTAGACATTTTTTTTATGGTGATGGAAAAATCAAAGAAAATGCGAAAAATGATCAGCATAAATCACCACCCTCGGGTGCAACTTCTACCTGTATTACACTTCCAATCGTTATTGTTGGTAAAACTACGATAATTTGTGCCGTATGCAGAACAACTAAATGTCCGTTTGTAGCAATACCTTAAAAGGCCAAAATGTCTATATTTATTAAACAAGGTATATTTGTACCAGTTGGTGTCCGGTGTTGTCCATACTAAGAATATATGACTTCAGTTGTCGGCTGGTGCATATATTGTATCTTGACCTGTGTCGGTCTAATATCTATAGCGTGTCGTGACGCTGTAAATTCCTTGAATTTTGAATAATTTCAAACTTTCATAGGAAGAATAAATATTGTTTTGTTTCTGATCTTATTTGATATATTATATTTCCATGTGAGCCTTATGTTTCTTTTTTCTTAATGACGACAGCTAAGCATGCCAATCTTATTCAGAAATAGCGTAAAAATTGCTGTCGTTAATAGACAATATATGAAAAATTATTTAACGAAGACAACAATAGTTGTGGCCTTACAGCTGGGGGAATAACTGTTCACAGGTAAAATTCACGACGTTTGTATCTCTTTAAATAGCATCCAATGATTTAAAAATAACACAAGAAATCGATTTTAACAAGTGAAATAAAACAGCGATACAATGGCCCAGGCTAAGTTACCTTATATTTAATATTTGAAAGCGTTGAACCATTTATATAGACGATATCATTGCAGTGTTTTAAAATATAAAGTTAATGTGAATGATGCTTTCTAACTGGGATAACAACGAGGTCCACCAAGTCTTTTCCCAGTTTTGTGTCGAATACACATGAACTTTATATTTTATCACACTGCAATAATATTGTGGTTATCCTGCAGAAAAATCTTTTTAATCCAGTCACGTTTATATGTTGAATTAAATAATGAAATTATATAACAATCCCTTGACTGCCCCTTTTAACATAGGTGGGTACGGGGCAGCATATAACAAATACATATCCAATCAATGCAATGTGCGTGTTCAAATAGAACAGATACAGGATAAATAGGAGTATTCGAGCTATTTTGTTAGTTTTAAAAGCTTATTTTATTTCCCAATTGTACTTTTTTTTCATGTAAGAGGGATTTGGTGCTATTTGACTTCTTCATGAAAAAAACATTAATATTATCATCACTGTTTCATTCAAGAAAGCTGACTACATTTCTTCGTTGAAGGTAAGTGTATACATTTATTCTATGTTATAATATGTACATTACTATAAATTTGATATTCTATATTTTTATTAAATTGCATAGTGCGGGGATGAAACCATAAGACACACTCGGGTTTGTTTGTACGAATTGCATCGGTTTGGTTTTTTATTTGGTTTTATGGTGTTTAACCCCACTTTCAACAATATTTCAGCTATATCGTGACAGTCGGTTTTATTGGTGGAGGAAACCGGTATACCCTGAGAAATTCACCGACCAGTCGTAAGTCACTGACACACTGCGAATTTGTCGATTGGTTTCTTGGACTGAAATAAGAATATATTCCATTTAGATGTAAAGTAATACATTTAAGGAAACCGAGGAAAACAGCCAAATGATTTGCATTTTTATTTTAGATAGGATGGGAAGCACGTAAATTTGCTTAACACTCTACGTTTCTAGAATCCAAAATAAGCAGGGACAATCCAATAAAATAAGCTAAAAGACACCGGTTAGAAAAACACGGTGTCGTGTGTCTTATTCTAATAATATGTCCAGTTCGAGCTCTTCTTCCTTAATCTATGTTATGGCGTATTCGTCAACGGAATCCATCATTATTTTGAAGAAAAAAAAAGTAATACACACAGTTGTGTAATGCGTTTTTGTAATTTGAAATTGGAAATGCAAATTAAATTGGTGTAATTGATAGATACAATTGACAGTTATATTCTGAAATTACTGAGGAACATGGAATTCTTTATGATTCAAGACGTTGCCAAGATTGACGACAGCGATTTCATTATTGGCAAAACTAAATGAAGGAACGGTTTGTTGTCTTATAATTGTTAGTCGGTGAGGACTGGTTTAGAAATTCGAAATTTAGTCATATCACAAATAATACTAACTAGTGTGTAATTATTGATTAAAACCCAGTAGAGCTGATCATGTTGATCAATATCACTAAGCACATGAATTGTCAATATTTTAAGTGTATGAAAACACATTTGCAATTTTAAAAGTCTATATTTTAATTTTTAATTGAATTGCAGTCTTTTAAATTGTAAAATCGTCTATATGAATTTGAAATGAACTTAAGATTTTTATATATACAGGTGTCTATATACTTTATGTCTGTATGATCATGCGCTTTTAATTTGCTTTTTGACAACTGTCCAATATATTGCCATATCAATATTTTATGAAACCAAGGAGGCGTGGTTAAGTTTTCCGAAAACTCATTTTTCAAATCAATAACAAAATAATATACAGGACATTTATGACCATAGAGACTAACATTTTATACATATATTTATGTTTTTTGTTAGTTGTACTTCAATGTTGATCACATGTTATTTAAACAACAAGCACTATTAGTATTTAAATATATTATCAGATAATAGTTGTACAACATGTTGAAACAGGTGAAATGACGTTGCAATATCCTCTGTAAGAAATTTAAAATTTGATACCAAATATCAGGTGGAACTTCTTTAATATCATTGACCTAACACTTGTTAGGTTTATTTGCATACTCATGATATTACACATATTTAAGGAGGCCTGGGGGCTCTCGTGTTAAATTATAACTAGACTTCGAGCAATACATCAAGTGGTAAGTGTTTTAGACACATCTCAAGGTGGGGTTTTCATTAGTCAGCTCGATAATATCTGCATAAGTGTCATACCTTTCCTACTCCAAGAAGTGTGGTAATCACGATTGAGTTGAAGCAATCTCCGAAATAAAATTGTAGATATCTAATATAGCGTGCACGACGCGTTCATAAAATATTGATATCCACCAACAGCCCAATCTGAAAATTAAGATATCTACTGTGGCCATAGTTATATTCAATTATCTATTGCGGTCGTGGTTATATTTAGATGTTCACCATAACCGGTATCCAGACATCCAAGGGTTGTAGATAAATTTCTACTGTTGTTATAGTTATATTTAGATATCTACTATTTTGGCAGAGTTATATTTAGATATCCTTTTCGAAGTAGTTATATTTAAATATCTACTGTTTTCGTAGATATTTATCAATTATGGACTTTTTATGAGAACAATATGTTATATATTGACCTGTTAGGATTATATTGACCGAAGACGAATATAACATATTGACAGAGTAAAAAGTCCTTATTTTTTATATTACAGATGTAATGTATTACCCGTGTCATTGAAAATAAAATATTAACACATCATTATTTTATTGTTTAAGAACACAATAAAACTAGAAAATTGTTTACTACAGGTGGAGTGTAAACGCGGTCCAGAACGGACAATATCCGGATCTAAATTTAGAAACATAGCATCAATATACTTGAAAATAGAAACATAGCGTCAATATTTTTTTTAAATGGAAACAAGACGTCTGGTTTCTTCACATGCGGAAAGCATACATCCAATATTCTGTATATCACATGACTGATTTAGCCAATGGAATTGTTCGAAAACCACACCATATGTAATATATTTATATATCCAGTGTGGCCGTAGCTCTATTTAGATATTCACTGTGACCGTAGTTATATTTAGATATCCACTGTGGTCGTATTTAGATATCTAACGTAGTCGTATTTATATATATATATATTTACTGTGCATATAGTCATAGTGTTATATTTAGATATCTACTGTGAACATAGTATATGAACTCTCTGCGTAGTTATAGTTAGATATTTACTGTGGCCGTACTGATACTAAGATATCCACTGTGGCCGTTGTGATGGTCAACAGATAAATGCAGTAACAAAAGTGAGACAACAAAAGACAAATGTATCTAAAATCTAAAAACTTATATAAAATAATTATTATGTTACAAGAAAAGTATTTTACAACAATATTCAAGATAATACAACATAACTTAGCTGTTAGTTTTCAAAGTCGAAATGATTCCAAGTATATCCAATATCAATCCTTGTTGAAAGTTCACAGTTAACAGTTCAATAATATCCAATGTATATAATTAATCCTTCATCAGTAAATTAGACTCTCTACTCCGGAGGATTGTTCACTATTTCTATATATTTGAAGAGAAGTTTCCAGAACATTCGTGGCTAAAGTACATTCCAGAACATTCTTGTTATTTCATGAATATATGTTCAAAACAAGTAAACAATGTGTCTTTTATAGAACATTCTACTAAGGTATGTCATACTTTCATGTAAACAACTATAAATAGTAACCATGTAAACAATTACAAAATAATAACTTTAAAAGTACAATTTAATTACAATGTCATGAGTATAATAGCTGATAGAACTAAAGGTCACTAAAATATCATCAACAATAATATCAAATTATGCACACACTCATAACACCTCACCCTTAAACAAGTTTGAGAGTACCGAAAACTTTCCTAAGTTACTAAAACTATAAACAATTAATTACAATGAAATGATCTAGATAAGGCATCTGCTATAACATTATCTTTGCCTTTAATATGTTTTATAATGATATCATATTCTTGAGGCATCAAACTCCATCTTGTTAATCTTTGATTTTTGTTCCTCATTTTATGTATGAATGTGAGAGAATTATGATAAATAAAAACAAGCATAGGATGCATAGTCATACATAAATATACATCAAAATGTTGCAGAGCAGACACCAAAGCAAAACATTTTTTTTTCAAACTCCTCTCACCACTTTCTCTTGATTGTCCATTGTTGATTGTCTCTGCCGTCTCTAACCTTTATTTAGAGATCTACTCTGACCTGGATTTCCAACATTCCCCCTTTTTCAGTGTCCAGTGAGTTAAGATGAGAGGTGATTATTCGTCTTGTTGATATTGATGAGGTTGTTAAACTATCTTTTCTTAATTGTCATAGACACAAAGAGAATGGCAAAATAACTCTTAGTCCTTGAAAAAAAAAAGTTTAAGGACGATGAGGACACAAGCTAACTAAAACGAACAACCAGATCCTGGACTATAAATTAAAACACGTAAGGAGGCAGATACATATAGCATAGTTATGTTTCTTTCTGAATCCTTGGTGTTATTTTTTAGAATTTATAGTTTGTGTTACGTATGTCTTCGAAATAAGATATGCTTAAGCAAAAGAGAAAAAAAAAAGAAGTTATATCATATGATATTATCATCCCAGATTTGCTTGGTCACGTTATATTTCTTCATTGGAAAGCGTTGAGGGATTTATACAGAACATATCAATTGAGTCTCTTAAAATATAAAGTTTATGTGAATGAGATTTTGGGATAACAACGAGGTTCAGCGAGCCTAGTTTTGGGTCAAATACACATAAACGTTATATTTTAAGACGCTGCGTTAATATTGTGGTTATCCTGCAGAATAATCTGTTTAAACCTGTTACGTTTATATTTTGAATTAAATAATGAAATTATATAGCAATCCCTTGATTGTTCCTTTTAACATAGCTGCGTACGTCACAATATAAAAAAAAATAATTATCCAATCAATACAATGTACCTGTTCAAATATAACAGGTACAGGATAAATAGGAGTATTCAAGCTATTTTGTTAGCTTAAGCATATTTTATTTCCCAATTGTGCTATTTTCATGTAAGAGGGACAGGGTGCTATTTGACTTCTTCATGAAAGAAACATTAATATTATCGCCACTGTATCATTCAAGAAAGCTGAGTACATTTCTTTCATTGAAGGTAAGTGTATACATTTATTTTATGTTATTATATGTACATTACTCTAAATTTGATATTCTATATTTTTATTAAATTGTATAGTGCGGGGATAAAACCATAAGACACACTCGGGTTTGTTTGTACGAATTGCAGTGGTTTTGTTTTTGATTTTGTTTTATGGTGTTTAACGTCACTTTATACAATATTTCAGCTATATCGTGACAGTCAGTTTTATTGATGGAGGAAACCGGAATACCCTGAGAAATTCACCGACCAGTCGTAAGTCACTGACACACTGCGAATTTGTCGATTGGTTTCTTGGACTGAAATAAGAATATATTTCATTTAGATGTAAAGTAATACCTTTAAAGAAACCGAGGAACACAGCCAAATTATTTGCATTTTTATTTTTAATAGGATGGGAAGCACGTGAATTTGTTTAGCACTCTGCGTTTCTAGAATCCAAAATAAGGAGGGACAATCCAATAAAATAAGCTAAAAGACACCGGTTAGAAACACACGGTGTCGTATGTCTTATTCTAAGAATATGTCCAGTTCGA
>MJUT01047251.1:38372-49449 GCA_002080005.1 Gigantidas platifrons
GATTGATTTTTGGAAAATTACTGTTAAGCTAAGTTAGGTATTCCATCTGGTCCAGATGCTTTTGACGGATTTATGTCTTGCAGCAGTTTTTCTACACATTTTTCTCTGATTGTAACTTTTGGTATGGATTCGTCTATGTGCTTAGTTGCTTATGGTATGGCCTTTGACTTGTCGATGGTAAAGACAAATTAAAACTTTTGGATTAATATTTCAGCCTTCCCTTTGCTGTCGCTGGCCAGTTTCCCGTTGCTCTTCAATAGGAGAACACTAATATTATCGTTTGTAATGGATTTTATGTATTTCCAGAACGGATTGATGTTGTTGGATTTCAGCCCTTTTAGTATTGTGTCATTTATATATGCTCATGTCCAATTATATTACGTTCCATTCACATAAAAGGACACGATGACATGCAAAATTAATACTGACTTCTTCTAAGATTACTCCGTTGCTCTCTTTGTTTTCTTGCTCTTTTCTCTCCTTTTAAAATTTGTAAGAACAATATTTTTTATGGGTTTATGCTTAAACAACCTATGAATCTGCCATTGCAAATACAACTGATAATCCTGTGTTGCACAAAATAGTTGTTTAAACTAGAAGTATATACATGACCTATTTCTGACTCGATCACTTGTCTTATATTTTAATTGTCATTTAAGTGAATTCAAAATGCAAAGAAAACTTACATACACTATTTACAGATAGTATACATCATAAACTACTTGTGCAAGTGTTCTACCACAATCATTAAAGGAAATCAGACTTTTTTTAAGAATTATATTGTGGAGAGAAAAAATACAATGGGATATAAGATGTTATATACCTGTACACATCATGGCACTTTAATTTAATTATCTTTCGAAGATGTCTATCTAAACACCAACCTACTTAAAATTAAATGTTTGTCTGACAGTTTACATCTTTTAGCCGGAGTATAAGTAGAATGCTTGATAATAATTTCAATTCGATTGTTTTAAAAGAAGTATTAGCGAACAACAACGTTTGCTAAGCACATTCATTAACCCAATTATTGTATTCTAATATGAAAATAAATGTGTTCTCTACAGAACTAAAGAACACACAGACGATGGGAGATATTAACAAGGTATGTACAGTGACGTAGAGTAAAGTGAAGTATGCACAAAGTAGGTGACGGTGAAAGGGGGGGTGCTAATATACAGACGATGGAAGATCTTAACATGGAATGCACAGTGACGTAGAGTAAAGTGAAGTATACACAAAGTAGGTAAAAGGAAGGGGATGTTAATATAATTATGGACGTCTACCGCGGGGAAGGGGACGGGATGGTAATATGATTATGGACGTCTACCACTGCCATCAGATCAAGGCTTGTTATTGGTAAAGCTCACACATTCAAGGGTTTTGAAATTATTATTTGCACGCGCCAATTTGTATACAAATCAGAGACGTATAAAACTATCATGTCCCTCCCTCTGATGGAATCATATCGTGTTGTTACTGTCCGTCAATAACACAATTTTGCACTAAGAACTCCTACTGTTTGAACGGTATTCTTCAGAACTTTTCATGATTTATTATTGCAATACGAAAATGTTCTAAATCATTTATCAGTAAATATGTAGTATATATTTGCTATCATTTGACCATGTTGATTGTTACTTTGTTAGTATATAAGATCATAATATAGTTAAGGAATATCTATTGTTGTCGACGTCAGATTCCCAATTGACACCGATAAATACAATACTGTCATTTCTATTGTAATACAAGACAAAACTTCTTTCAATTGAACTAAGCAAACGCTAAAAAAAATGGAGAATCTAAAATGTTCCGAAGTATTTCCCATACCTTTAGCATATAATCGTCATAAAAATCATATGACAATTGAAAAATAATAACTGTTTTTATCACAATGTCCAATGTATGTACGCTTCAATTTCGGATCAAATTTAGCAAGAGTGTATACTAAAGGTATAAGGAGATGTGTTTATTTTATATTATATTGTAGCAATTAACATGTTGGATTTTAATAATTCAATATGGCGGCTGATGTACACTACAATCCTTAATAACGACATGTTTGTTGATTTGACGGCAGACATTAGCCAATAAAAGAACGTGTTATATAGTATTTGACACATTTTAGCCAATGAAAGAACGTGTTATATAGTATTTGATTATGTTTTAATAAATGTTTGATGATTATCTTTTAGTTTTCTCATTTTATTTCAGACACTTCTTAAAGCTGCACAGGGTGGGGATGCAGATTTAGTGAACGAGTATCTTCACAAAGGTGCTGATGTCAACTATACAGCTGATGATGTAAGTAGTATATATAGTATATAACGCACATTCTGAGATCATTAACATAATATAATAACATGTAAATAGAACAGAACATCACGTGTGTGTAAATTGAATAAAGATTACAAAGTGAATAATTTGAAGAACAAAGACGTTTCCGTTGTTTGTAGTCCCTTTACATACATATATATTGGAACAAGAACGAAATATGACCCTTAGTAGTAGATAAACTAATACACAGCGTACTTACTTTTATTGTAAAAAGTGGCAATTTCTAAATACGATTTTTTTTTATTTCTTATAATAATTAGCTGTTTTATTTCGAAAAGGGACTAAATGGGAATCCTATTTCTGAAATCTTATATGATGAATTGTTTATTAAATACTTTTCTAGTATAGAAGTTGTGTTATTTGTGAAGATTTGATGAGAAATTGTTAGTCTTTAAATATTGCTTGATATTGATTGTTTTAGGGCCAGAGACCTCTACACCTGTCAGCAAGGTGGGGACACAAAGATGTGACAAAGGCTCTGCTGAAAGCAAGTGCCTCACTGTCTGCTGTGGACAACAATGTAAGTAAACCCTCAATAAACTAAGACAATCAAATATTAAACTCTTTCAGTGACGAATGAGGAATGTCATCTAAAATGAAGAAAATAAAATATAATAAATGTCGTGTGAGATCAGATTTTAATCGTGTGATTGAACTGAATAAGAAAATGTTAATTTTAACAAGTATTGTTACGAAAAATGATTTTTTTTCGTATCAGGATCAAGAAAACTGATGTTGATTATCTTCAAAAATGGAGAAAATAATATAGGACACTTCGTGTGGGGTCATGTTTTAATCGTGTGATTGAACTGAATCAGAAAATGTTAATTTTAAAAAGATTTGTCACAAAAAATATGTTTTATGTGATGATGACAACTGAATTGTTTATAAAATACTTTTCTAGTATAGAAGTTGTGTTGTTTGTGAAGATTTGATGAGAAATTGTTAGTATTTAAATATTGCTTGATATTGATTGTTTTAGGGCCAGACACCTCTACACCTGTCAGCAAGGTGGGGACACAAAAATGTCACAAAGGCTCTGCTGAAAGCAAGTGCCTCACTGTCTGCTGTGGACAACAATGTAAGTAAACCATCAATAAACTAAGACAATCAAATATTAAACTCTTTAAGTGATGAATGAGGAATGTCACCTAAAATGAAGAAAATGAAATATAATAAATGTCGTGTGGGATCATATGTTAATCGTGTGATTGAACTGAATCAGAAAATGTTAATTTTAACAAGATTTGTTACGAAAAATGATTTTTTTTTTCATATAGGATCAAGAAAACTGACGTTGATTATTTTCAAAAATGGAGAGAATAATATAGGACACTTCGTGCGGGGTCATGTTTTAATCGTGTGATTGAACTGAATCAGAAAATGTTAATTTTAAAAAGATTTGTCACAGAAAAAGATTGTTTATGTGATGATGACAACTGAATTGTTTATAAAATACTTTTCTAGTATAGAAGTTGTGTTGTTAGTGAAGATTTGATGAGAAATTGTTAGTATTTAAATATTGCTTGATATTGATTGTTTTAGAGCCAGACACCTTTACACCTGTCAGCAAGCTATGGACACATAGATGTGACAATGGCTTTGCTGAAAGCAAGTGCCTCACTGTCTGCTGTGGACAACAATGTAAGTAAACCATCAATAAACTAAGACAATCAAATATTAAACTCTTTAAGTGACGAATGAGGAATGTCACCTAAAATGAAGAAAATGAAATATAATAAATGTCGTGTGGGATCATATGTTAATCGTGTGATTGAACTGAATCAGAAAATGTTAATTTTAGCAAGATTTGTTACGAAAAATGATTTTTTTTTCATATAGGATCAAGAAAACTGACGTTGATTATCTTCAAAAATGGAGAGAATAATATAGGACACTTCGTGCGGGGTCATGTTTTAATCGTGTGATTGAACTGAATCAGAAAATGTTAATTTTAAAAAGATTTGTCACAGAAAATGATTGTTTATGTGATGATGACAACTGAATTGTTTATAACATACTTTTCTAGTACAAAAGTTGTGTTGTTAGTGAAGATTTGATGAGAAATTGTTAGTATTTAAATATTGCTTGATATTGATTGTTTTAGAGCCAGACACCTCTACACCTGTCAGCAGGCTATGGACACATAGATGTGACAAAGGCTCTGCTGAAAGCAGGTGCCTCACTGTCTGCTGTGGACAACAATGTAAGTAAACTCTCAATAAACTAAGACAATCAAATATTAAACTCTTTAAGTGACGAATGAGGAATGTCACCTAAAATGAAGAAAATGAAATATAATAAATGTCGTGTGGGATCATATGTTAATTGTGTGATTGAACTGAATCAGAAAATGTTAATTTTAGCAAGATTTGTTACGAAAATTTTTTTTTTTCATATAGGATGAAGAAAACTGACGTTGGTTATCTTAAAAAATGGAGAAAATAATATAGGACACTTCGTGCGGGGGTCATGTTTTAATCGTGTGATTGAACTGAATCAGAAAATGTTAATTTTAAAAAGATTTGTCACAGAAAAAGATTGTTTATGTGATGATGACAACTGAATTGTTTATAAAATACTTTTCTAGTACAAAAGTTGTGTTGTTAGTGAAGATTTGATGAGAAATTGTTAGTATTTAAATATTGCTTGATAATGATTGTTTTAGAGCCAGACACCTCTACACATGTCAGCAAGGTGGGGACGAATAGATGTGACAAAGGCTCTGCTGAAAGCAAGTGCCTCACTGTCTGCTGTGGACAACAATGTAAGTAAACCCTCAATAAACTAAGACAATCAAATATTAAACTCTTTAAGTGACGAATGAGGAATGTCGCCTAAAATGAAGAAAATTTAATATAATAATTGTCGTGTGGGATCATATGTTAATCGTGTGATTGAACTGAATCAGAAAATGTTAATTTTAACAAGATTTGTTACGAAAAATGAATTTTTATAAAATACTTTTCTAGTACAAAAGTTGTGTTGTTAGTGAAGATTTGATGAGAAATTGTTAGTATTTAACTATTGCTTGATATTGATTGTTTTAGAGCCAGACACCTCTACACCTGTCAGCAGGCTATGGACACATAGATGTGATAAAGGCTCTAATGGAGGCCTTACTGTCTCCTGTGGACAATATGGTAATTAAACCCTCAGTATAACTAAGACAATCACATAGTAAACCCTGTAAATGATGGATGAGGATTGGAATCTAAAATGAAAAAAAAATATATCAGAAATGTGATGTGGGATCAGATTTGAATCGTGTGATTGTACTGAATCACAAAATGTTAATTTTTTAAATATTTGTTACAAAAAAATGATTGTTTATGTGATGATGACAACTTAATTATCTATAAAATACTTTTATAGTATAAAGTTGTGTTGTTTGTGAAGATTTGATGAGAAATTGTTTGTGTTTAAATATTGTTTTATATTTAATGCTTTAGGGCCAGACACCTCTACACCTGTCAGGAAAGTGGGGAAGAACAGATGTGGTAAGGGTTCTAAAAAAGACAGGGATCCCACTGTCTCCTGTGGACAACAATGTAAGCAAACCCTCTCTAAAACTAAGACAACCACATATTAAACTCTTCAAGTGACACATGAGGAATATTTTCTAAAATGAAGAAAATAAAATATCAAAATTTCGTGGGGTCTTCTTCTAATCGTGTGATTGAACTGAGTCTGAAAATGTTAATTTTAACACGATTTGTGACGAAAACTACTTTTTTCATGTCAGGATCAAGAAAACTGATGTTGGTTATCTTTAAAATGAAGAAAATAATATAGTACACGTCGTGTGGGTTCAGGTTTTAATCTTGTGATTGAACTGAATAAGAAAATGTTAATTTTATCAAGATTAATGACGGTAAAAGATTATTTTCATGTCAGGATCAAGAAAAATGATGTTGAATGTCTTTAAAAATGGATAAAATAATCTAACAGAAACGTCGTGTAAGGTCAGGTTTTAATCGTGTGATTGAACTGAATCAGAAAATATTAATTTTAAGATTTGCTACAAAAAAAAAAGAATTGTTGATGTGATGATGACAACTGAACTATCTATAAAATACTTTTACAGTATAAAGTTGTGTTGTTTGTGAAGATTTGATGAGAAATTGTTTGTGTTTAAATATTGTTTTATTTTTAATGTTTTAGGGCCAGACACCTCTACAGCTGGCTGAAGTGTGGGGACACAACAATGTGATAAATGTTCTACAAGAGGCTGTGGACGAATGAGGAATTTTGTCAAAAATGAAGAAAATAAAAACTCATAAATGTCGTGTGAGGTCTTGTTCTAATTGTGTGATTGAACTGAATATGAAAATGTTAATTGTAACAATATTTGTTTTGCTGGTCTTCGTTCTGTTTATTATATGTGACTAATGTTGCCGATGTCTCTGGGTTTTCCATTCTTATTTACCTCTTCGGTTCTCTAACTTGTATTTAATATGTAGGTATCGGTTTGTCCTTGAAATCGGTAAGAACTCAATTGTACTTTTTGTATCATCAAAACGTCTCAATAGTTGTATATTTATATATAAACTTTTGGTCTCCAAGAGTTTAATTTACAATTAAATAGGAAGATCATTACGGTACCTGCTGGTTTCCAGGTGTGTAATTCATAACACAGTAATATCGCTAATGGGTATTGGTTATGGGTTTCAACAATATTTCAGTTATATTTTAGCTGATAGTTGTAATGGGTGGTGGAATCGTAAGCACAAAGAGATAACCATTCAGCTGTCGTAAGTCACTTGCAAACTGTATGTAATGTAGTTGTAAACATGTCACGGCATGGAATCGAATTCACAAGAAAAGATTGATAATCAGAATTCGTATATAGAAGGACAGACAATACAATGGCCTCAAGAAAAAAGACAAATGGATATACAAAACATGACATAGAAAATTAAAGATTGAGCAATACAAACCCAACTAATAATCTAAGTAATATTCAATACCACTAATGGAACAGGAACTGTTAGCCGGTCCGGAACATCTGAGTTCAACCCTGTTTTCCGTTAGATTCGAATTGTTTAATATTCAGTTTCATGTGCAGTAGTTTGACGACCATTGTTTCCTTTTTTGGCCATTGCATTGTCAGTGCTTTCTGAATTGACTGCCCCTTTGGTATTTGCTCTGCTACAATTTTAATGAATATTTTTAGAACAAGATGTCTAATATCCAGAAATATGCATGTATCCAAGAAGAATTTGAAGATATCAAAGGGGTAATCAGAATGCGTCAATCAAAGAAGGAAAAACAACACAAGGGCTGAAAGAAAAAAAGATAGAAGAATAAATAACGATTTACAAACCTACACATAATACTAAATGTCGAGTATCACGAACCCTCACTACACTATAAACCAGAGGAGAACTCAGGTGCTCCGGAAGGATAAACAGTTTCTACTAGTGGCACCAGTGATACATCGTTATAATGTCGCAAAAAACAATAGTCTGACATTCAGTGGTTAACCTCAAACAAAAGACTATTGATTTTAAATTCAATTTCGATGAATTTCAATTGCTTGAATACAGTTGCACATCGCAACGATCGATCCCTGAATGGCTTGATTACAGCTTGTACCATCATTTATGGTGCAATGCAGTATCACACAACAACAGCCTACAGACAAGGCAATGGCCAAAAGAAAAAAAAAGACTCTCCGAATGGGTAGGTAGTTCATGTTCTACAAAAAATAAAAAAAACAAGCATACAATCTAAAATCATCCAACAAAGGCAACCAAAAGCATAAACACACAATGTAAGAAGAGTCTGAAGATATCAAATGAATGTACTCTATGAAGTATGCCTTCACTATTCCAATGTTTTCTGACTTCCATTTGTTAAAACTGCTTGAAAACAAGACCTCCAGTGTGGAAAATAAACGTTAGAGAAAACCAAAGCTGCAATCAAAAATGGAGAATACAGAGACACTGGCAATACTGGACATATGACACCGAACAAAGAAAAACAAACAAAAACACAACACATCAAGCTAAACAAATGAGTAACCCGGACCTAACTAAAACCGGTTCGGAATGAAACCATGTTCTTTCGAATGGTACTGATAAGATTCCAGCCACATAAAGAAATTTCTTTAATTTTGCATTCAATATTCATTTTTTTTTATTATAATAGCTTACATTAGAATACATTACGTCCATTAGTTCACATTCCGCGTTCTTTGAAACGCTACAATCTCCAATAGAGTATTCCATTATATCACAGGGGTGTTTAAGGCGTATGCAGTTTACCTATAAATAACTACATTCATTAATGGATCATTCCATTATATCATGGTGGTGTGGAAAGTGTACGCTACAATATTTGATTGATATAGTGCCGGTTCGTTTTTATTGGTGGAGGAATCTGAAGATCCGGAGAAAACCAACGACCTGTCAGAAGTAAATGACAAACTTTTTCACATAGTGTTGTACACCGCACCCTGATCGAGATTCCAACTCACAACATCAGTGGTGATAGGCACTGATTGCATAGGTAGTTGTAAATACAACAACCATACGATCACGACCACCGTACGGTGAAATATATGCTTCAGTTAAACTCCATACGCTGGTGATGCTAGAATATTACTACTGATACAAGGAAAATTGGATATTGGCAAATTGAAGTCATCATGTCTATCAGGTTGTTTTTAATCGTCCTCAGTTGTCGATATCATTGCGTAGGTCAAGATAAAAATCAGATCTTTGAGTACCAGTAGAATCCTTCACTTAAAGCTCACTTGGATAGATGTGATGCAGATAATCGTCGAATCAAGTATTGTTCAATAACAGACCATCATTTATATTACAGAAGCTGGAATAAAAGGCCTGGGCTATTTTCTATCTTTATTCTTGAGAATTATTATTAGAGGTAGCAGACCAAAATTCACATTCACATTCTGACAGAAAACTGAATGTCAAAGATAAATGGACATTACAAAAAAATCACAATACAGATAGACCACCAACACAATAACACTGACTGACAAAACATGCTTGTAATAACGTATTATCGGGTTTGTAACTAGATTAACATGACTGGTGCCACTAGTGGAGCAGGAACTGCAAACCCTTCAAGTGCAATTGAGTTCACCCCCGTTTTTAGTGGGGTTTGTGTTACTCGATATTTGGTTTTATATTGATGCTTTGTCGATCGTTGTTTGTCCTTTTATCCCTTTTTCTTTTGGCCATTGCGTTGTCTGTCTTTCTTTGATTGACGGATCCTGATTACGTCTTTGGTATCTTCAAACTCTTCTTACGTAGTACCGAATGCGTCTGTGTGTATGACATCAATAGTTGTGAGTTACCCGGCAGTGTTGAGACAATACATCTTTTATAGTCTGACAGGTTAATGAAACATTAACATATGTTTTGCAGTCTTGTCAATATTATTATGTATTAAGTATAGCAACAATAACAACAGGAACAGGTTGTGTCCATATCAATTGTTTAATTAACGATATCTTTATATAGAAACAAAATCAACGAAAAATTATTGGTTACATCAACTGTATACTCGCTATTAAATTATTTTCTATATTTAAATATTTCCAAAACAAAACAAAACAAAACAAAATATATATATGCATTTCTGCTTTTAATGCCTAACATATTATTAAAGTGACTGTGAGGAGAATGTGTCAACAATATGTTTTTCAGTTGTAATGAAAAACCTAATGAAGTATAAATGATAAACATCATTAAATATGACAACAACTATTACTGTTCCGATGATGTAATTTATCGCTGTAAGTAAATAAAAAGATCAGAACGATATGATAATATAGCGAAGCCGGTGCGTGTTTAAAGTTAATACTGTAATGAGGATGACAATCACAATAAAGCGCATTGAAAAGTACAAAAGTGTTACGGTATCAAATCCTCTTTTACAACGTTTCACCAGAGGATGTCATATTAATAGGTACATATAAAACCTCAGTGCTACTTAGTACACACACAACCTCAATGCTGCAGAGTTTGTAATATATATAACTGTGTCCTGAGGAGAGTTTATTACCAACAATGAACACGACAAAAAAAGGTAAAAGGTAAAATATATTTAGGTTTAAAAATTTCAACATCATACACAAGTGTTTAAAAATTTCTCGTTAAGTTAAAAATAAAACATAAAACTGCCATCTTTAACTGAAACTTCAATCCACCAATTGTAGCTGCTGAGGAACTTTCTCACCAAGGATAGCCCATGAAAGCCATTCAGCTTATTTCCAATGGGGTCCTTTATAAGTATCAGCTTAAAGTTCAAGTGGACATTAAAAGATCAACATGAGCGGGTAGAGGGATTACTTAATTTTAAAATAAGTACACTATCTATGAAAATATATATGTATATATAATTGTCATTATTATGATATGACACGTCTTTCCCGTTCCTCACTGGTATGTATCAGGTGGCACTTCACTTCTTTTTTAAATCTTTGCAAATCATTGATGGATTTGATCGAATCGGGTAGAGAATTCCAATCATGGATTCCATTGTAGTAAAATGTTGTTGATTCGATGCCTTTAATTTTTGGTGTAACATAATTAATCTGACTTGATCTAGTATTGTGGGCATGATGTTCATTAATTTTGATGAAATTATTTTTCAAATAAGAAGGACATGTATCATAATAGATTTTATGAGCATGGTTCAATCGAAGCTGTTTTACTCTGTTTTCAATATTTAAAAATCCTAGACTAGATAATTCAGCTTGCTTTAT
>MJUT01047251.1:51844-64116 GCA_002080005.1 Gigantidas platifrons
AAATTTGGTTGTTAGTGATATTTGTACATTTTATGTGGGTTTTCTGGTCGCAAATAGAGCAGTTGATAGATTTACTACTTTTTATGACACCCTTTGAACATTTACTACACGGATATTTTGGATTCCGTTTAGATGGATTTGGCCCTGGATGTGGATGGATATCACCACTTTGTAAGAGAAAGAATAGAAAAAGAGACCCGGTAGAGGTTTTGGAAAAAGTGTGCTGACCAGAGTTGACAAAAATATTTTTCATTCGTGCATGACGAGTTCCATGATCAAAATGAACTTCGACTGTCAAAAATATTTTTATATCAAAGATTAAAACCTTTCCAAAATCACTTTTTTGGAAAGAATTTAGACCAGAAAAGTCAAAATAATGATGTCTACATATTAAATTTGTAGGGGGAATTGACAATTTGTAATAGTTATTGATATAACCAGCAATAAAAACATAAAATGCGGAGACCAAAAACACACCTCGTCCACCCGTCATGCTGACCTTGACATCTACGAAAAACGAGAACGAACTCGTGTGCTCTGAATCGATAAACAGTTCCTGTTCCACTATTGGCATCCGTCGTGTCACGTTTCTTATAATTATTGTGATAAGTCATGAAAGACGAAGATAGGACAGATATTGTGAATCTATTGAACAGAGCCAAGCCATGGTTTTTTGTGATATAGATAGTTCGTAAGAACTATGCTCTGAAACAGATAATATAGACAGATATTTCTTTAAAAACAATTCTGAGCTCGCGTTGTGCGTTATTTGTTATTTTTCTTTTATTTGTTTTTTGTTCTTCTTGTTTTTGCTTGGTTATACAAAAATATGTTTCCAATATTGTCTAATATCATTTCCCTTATATCCGAATATTCTTTCCTTCCAAATATCACTTCAAACATGTGATCTCTTTCCTTTGTCTTGGCGTACAATAGAAATAATTCACACGGACAACTTTGCTTTAGAACACCCACGTGTCTCTTGTAATAACATTGGTAATCCCTTCGCATAAAATGCACTTATTATTTGATATTGTAGGGGCTTGGGGGGTGATGTGGGCTGTATAGTACGATCTACCCATGATGCAACAGTACATAAACCAGACGCCATTAGAATACAACCTGTAGAATTGACTAGCCGAAAGATTACTATTACAGTAGCCTGTCGACATTACTAACAGATTGGTAAGTAGTGCCAAAATGTTACATTGGCGCTGCGACTAATTCGAATTTGTTAAGGGGATAATTGTGGGGAAATTGCTTGTAAAAGCGGTTTCGTGGTGAAATCGCAACTCCGCCATTTTGAATTTCTGACTGCGCAGCAGGTCTTGGTACTTTCAGGGGAAACTGTCCTGGGTTAACGCTTGGGGGATCCAAGATTGACTTTAAAGGAAGTCTCAGGGTTAAGGGAAAGTGCGCAAGTAGGGTTGCCAGTCAGGGTTCGGAAGGTTTTTTCATTTGTATTGTATTTTTCACCCGAGGTATGGGGAAAGAGTCCCTGCCAGACCACGTGTGAACCCCAATCCCCAAAAATTTGTTTTTCCCGAATCACCGGAAACAGCCCATTCCAAGAGCCATCTTGGAACAGTGAGTTGATTCACTAAAACCTCGTAAGTTTCCTGCGTTTATTTAAAATTTTTTCATTGCCCATCAGTGAAATATTATTTCAAATCCTATAATAAAGGGGGAAAAGGGTTATTACACAACCAAGCCGGCCCAGTGTACAAATCTGGTCCGTGTAAAAAAAAAAGCATACACGCATACACCACCCAACTAATCGTGTTGTTGTTTTTCGTGAAAATGTCGCGAGTTTTTGTAAACTTCTGTCAAATGGAGGAGCTGATGACACTCACGGGAGTGGGGATTAAGGTGACAGAGAAAATCCTGGACATGAGGGAGGCAAATGGGAATTTGGTCTTGGATGACTTACGGCACGTGCCGTATTTAAAGTTGACTCCCCAGCTATTAAGAAGTTTGGATTTTTCCCCCTTACAGACGGGGGAGGGGTCAGAGGACAGGAGAGAATCCTTAGACCATGGACATAAGGAGAGGGTCAGGAGTGTCGACCAGTTGTTGGAGGAGTGGGAAGGGGCAGGTTCAGGTCACCCACAGGGATTGGGGAAGAATTGGGGACAACAAGCCTGGGGCCCACCTACAACAGAGAAACCCTATTCGGTTAAGCAGGAGGGGGAGTGGTGGCAGAGAACAGAGTCACCCACCAGATTGGAGGACGATTACGGTGAGCTGGATTCAGTTTTTAGGGAGAAACAAGCTGCAGATAGCGAGGAAAGGGAACGGGCAAATGTGCAGGATCCCCAAAATAGGCCTGCGGGCATGGGGTATACATACCTCAGGGAACAAGGTCTCTTTCATCGAAAGGGCCCATCTAGGCAAAGGGGGAATGAGATGCATGATTACAGTAGAGACATGCCTGGACCGGGCATGCAGGCCCGTATCCCAGCCTATAGGAAGTACTATTGGCAGGATAGGTGGGATCGTCAGTCCCCTCCGAGGACCACCGGAGGGGAGTGGTTTAGAGACCAAAGTACCCCCTATCTAGGGAGAGTAGGGATAGGGCGAGGTATGCCCCGGGAAGAGAACGGGATACCCCTCGTGGCCTCAACAGAAGAGAGGAGGGAGACAGGGGACAAGTCTGTCTGGGAGGGGGAGACTTGGAGGGCGCAAGGAGGAGAAATCCATATAACCCCCTAGGATCAGAGAGTGGGGGTAGGCCCAAGTATACCGACACCCCGAGAGGTTACGGCAGGAGAGAAGAGTTTGAAGGGGAAAGGGCCCAGAGGGGGAGGGGCAAAAGTGTAAATTTCCCCAAGTCCCTAAAATTCGACGGGAAGTCTAACTGGAAGGCGTTCTATGCCAAATTTTCCCGGTATGCAGAGGTCAGCGAGTGGTCAGAGGGGGAATGTAGGAACCAGTTGTGCTGGTGCCTTGATGGGAAGGCCAGCGAGTACTATGCCCTGATGGACGAGAGGAATCATGAGATGCCCTAAAGGGACCTAATAGGCAGATTGGAAAAAAAGGTTTGGGTTCAGGGAGCTCCCCGAGACTGCACAGGTGCAATTCAGTAATGCACGTCAGACTCAGGAGGAGCTACTGGATGAATGGGCGGACCGGGTGTTGTCATTGGCCACTAGGGCTTTCCGGGAGCTGCCTGAGACCCACATGCACCAACAAGCGGTAGTAAGGTTTTGCCAGGGGGCTGCCGATAAGGAAGCCGGAAGATATGCCTCTAACACCCGGCCCTCCAACATGGATGATGCCATTGATAAGATGAGATGGCATCAGCACAATAATCAGGCTATCTATGGGCGCCCTTCCCGCAAAGAGGTAAAGCAAGTGTCCCCAGGGGGTAAGACAGATAGTGGGGAAGCCAAGGTCTGTGTGGTGCGGGCCAACCGGGGAGAGGAGTCAAGTTTGAGGAGAGAGGTGGGGGAGATAAAGACCAACCTGGCCGCACTCTCTGCTCAAATGGCGGGAATGATGGAGGAGTTAAAGAGAGGTCGTTCTAGTGGGTATAGGACTCCACCCCGGAGCCCGTCACCCAGAAGAGACGATAGGCAGGGATGTTACCACTGTGGGGAGGTGTGACATTTCAAAAGGGAGTGCCCAAAATATTTGGGGTCACCCAAGATGGAAAGAAAGGTGTCTTTTCAGGACAATAAGGGGGCTTTAAACTACAAAGGGGCAACTCGCGAGGCCTGAGCCCGCCCCGTGGTAGCAACGAACAGGGTCTCAATGAATCAATGGACAGCAAAGTGGCACCTTCCATCTTGATGGGAGGAGGGGATATAGAACCAAGGGATAGCCCCCTTGGGGAACGGGGATGGGGGAGAGCCCGCCAACTAAAGACCCTCCGGGTACCATGAAGCCGGAGGAAAAAGGCGGTGACCAGAACCCGGAGGTTTATCCGGACACCGGGGTGACCAGCTTGGAAAGGCTCAGCTGGGGGGTCGGTTTGTCAAGTGGAGAGTCTGGAGAGGAGCTCCCAGTCTTGGATGGAGCAGCAGAGTCCAATCCGAGGTACGGGTCCTCGGATGAGGAGTTCGCCGAGGAGGGGGATGTCACCCTGGTGGGCACGGGCGGGCCAGAGTTCATGGGTAATGAACCGACCCGGGGCCAAGAGGAGGCACCAGGTGGTGAACGGGAGTCAGACGGGACCGAGGAGGGGGAAAATGGGACTGTGACAGTGCTCAAATTGTCCAATGGGGTGATGTTTACAGTCCCAATTGAAGTGCAGGGCATGCGGTTACAAGCAGTAGTCGATACGGCCGCACAGGTGACCGTGGTGTCGGAAGAGTTTTACAAATCCCTGGACCCAGCCCCGCCGATCCATAAAGAGGTAGTCATGAATACGGCGGGGAAGGGAATGCAGATGAATGGGTTTATTGCGGGCCCTTTCCAAGTCGTTCTGGGAACACATCGGTTTTCAGTAGACATTTATGTGGCCCCAATAGAGGAGGAGATGTTGTTGGGTTTGGACTTTTTGGAGTCAAATTGGGTGTCTCCGCATCTCAAAGAGAGGAGGCTCCAAATAGCAGGGGAGGTTATACCCATGAGCTGGGGAGCAAGCAGCCCCGTAGTCAGTGAAAAGGAGGTAGGGGTGTCCTTAGTCAAGGGTTGTCGGGTACCCCCTAATTCAGTTATGCGAGTGGGAGCCCAGTTGAGTGAGTCCATAGGGAAAGACTATATTGTGAAGGCCACGACCAGTGGAGAGATCCTCATTCCTCGGACACTGCATGAGGGGGGTAACAATCCTGTGGTCTGTTTGATAAATCTGTCTGACCGCCACGTGGAGCTGGACAATGGGGTAGTGTTATCACATGCCGAAGAGGTAGAACCGAAGGTGGAACCGGTGGGAATTCGAAAATAAGGGGTTGCAAGGGGAAACGGAACGGGGAATCCCCGAAGATTTGGCTAATCTATTCGAACAGTCAAGTAAGGAACTAGATGGTATGGAACAAGGGCGTCTTAGAGAGTTGTTGTGTGAGTTTGAAGATGTGTTTGCAAAAAACGAGTTCGACTTGGGGAAATTCGATGCCATTACTCATGGCATTGACACGGGTGGCAACCGCCCAGTAAAACAGAGGATGAGACGTACGCCCTTGGGGTTTGCGGGGGGAGGGGGGGAGGCCCAATTAAAGAAAATGCTGGGGGCAGGGGTGATCCAGCCATCGATGTCGGAGTGGGCATCGGCTCCGGTCCTTATCCGGAAACGGTTTGGGTCTGTGCGATGTTGTGTGGACTACCGTGCCTTAAACGCTCTGACCACGAAAGATGTGTTTCCACTGCCGTTAGTGGAAGAGTGTCTAGACACTTTAGCAGGGAATATATGGTACTCCAAGCTAGACGCCAACTCGGCGTATTGGCAAGTGAAAATTATACCCGAGGACCGATCCAAAACCGCATTCATTACCAAATACGGGTTGTTTGAGTTCGCTAGAATGGCCTTTGGACTATGCAACTCGCCTGCCACGTATGCGAGAGTGATCAATCTGGTGCTGAGGGGTTTGAATTGGAAAGTGGTTCTGGCCTTTTTAGACGATATTCTAGTCTTGGGAAGGGACTTCGAGGGACACCTACCCAACCTCAGGGCGCTTTTAATGAGGTTTAGGGAGTATGGACTCAAACTGAAGCCGAAAAAATGTGAGTTGTTTCGGAGGGAAGTGGAGTTCCTGGGTAGAGTGGTGGGACCCCGGGGAATGCACATAGGTCCAGGATATGTCAAGGACATAGGGGAATGGCCGAGACCCAGAAACACCAAGGAGGTGGACAGGTTTTTCGGGTTCACCAATTACCACCGGGCCTTCATTAGAGAATACATCCAGCTGGCAATCCCCTTACAGGCCTTGACGGGGAAGCGGGCATACCGATAGGGGGAGGAGCAGGAGGGGGAGTTCAGGGCGCTGAGGGCGCTCTGCCCAATGCCACGCATCCGTTTGTGCTGGACACGGACGCCTCCGATCGATCAGTGGGGGCCGAACTCATTCAGGTCCAAGGGGGAGAAGAAAGAGCAGTTGCATACGCGAGTCTTACATTGACTCCGGAGCAACAAAAATACTGTACCACCCGCAAAGAACTGCTGGCGATCATCAGGTTCTCCCGACAGTTTAGACATTACCTGTTGGGAAGACATTTCACGGTCAGGACAGTCCACAGCAGTCTGACATGGCTGATGAACTTCAAGAAACCGCAGGGACAACTGACCAGATGGCTCGAGGAATTGAGCCAGTTTGATATGGAGATCCAGCATCGGCCTGAGAAAAAACATGCTAATGCGGATGCCTTGTCCAGGATCCCAGGGGGGAACCCTGTTCAGAATTCAGTCTCAGGGTCAAGTTGCAGGACTTGCCCTGTGGGGGGTGCCCTTACTGTACTCGGGTACAGTCAAACTGGGCAGTGTTTGACAAGGAGGTGGATTACGTGATTCCCCTGGCACGTAAGCCGCGGGAGCAACCCGTTAATGGGGATCCGGAACGGACAGTGGAAGAGAAGGGCCCAAGGGTGGCGGAGGTATGGGTCTGTACAGGGGGAGTGGGTACCCGGCTCCGTGGGGAAAGGGTGAAGGAAGTCAAAGTAGTTCAGAAGGCGGTAGGGATAAGCCTAAGGGGCCCAGGGGAGGACCAGATGAAGGCATGGGTGGTCCAATGGAGGGAAACAGGGGAGGAGCCAACGGAGGGAAAGTTGCTCCTGGGGAACCCTAGAAGTAAATATTACTGGATCAACAGGGAAGTGTTTGTCCTGGAAGGAGGGAGTTTGTGGAGAAAAGGGGAGGAGGGGAAGCCAGCAAGGAGGGTTGTCCCCAAGAAGTCTAGGGAGCAAATCATGAAGTTGTGGCACGATCCCCCATTGGCCGGACATCAGGGTATCGAAAGGACAGTCGAGAAGGTGAAAGTGAGATATTACTGGAGAGGAATAAGCACTGACGTAGCTGCTTATGTAAGGGGGTGTAGGGAATGTAACCAGAATAAGAAAGCCACAGTCACGGCCAGGAACCCAATGTTGTCCTATAATGCGAGGGGTACCAATGGAAAAAGTACATTTGGACTTTATTGGGCCCCTTCCTCGGACGGAGCAGGGAAATTAGCACATATTAATGATGGTCGATCAGTTTACCAAGTGGGTTGAGTGTATCCCTCTGCCTTCCCAGAGAGCAGAGGGAACGGCTCGAGCCGCGGTAAATCAGTTCTTCGCCCGGTTCGGTGCCCATTGCAGGTGGTCACAGACCAAGGGCGAAATTTTGAGTCTGCCTTGTTTCGGGCAATGTGTGACCTGCTCCATATTCATAAGTCCAGAACGACACCGTACCGTCCGTCGGCAAACGGACAAGTCGAGCGATGTAATCGTACACTGATGGCGGCGGTGCGTTGTTTCATAGACAAGAATCAGCGTATCTGGGACCAGTACCTCCCGCAACTGGCGGGGGCATTGAGAGCCTCGGTTAATAGAAGCACTGGATATACCCTCAACCAGATGATGCTGGGAAGGGAGATTAACTTGCCTGCGGAACTGATGTTCGGTGACCCGGAGCGGGATGGACCGCTGGACGGAGATCGGTACTTAGGTGAGCTACAGACATCTATTGAAGAGGCCCACCGGGTGGCCCGAGAAAATCTGAAGCTGGCTCAGAAAAGAATGAAGCGAGATTACGATGTTAAAGTACGAGTAAGGGAGTTAAAGCCTGGGGATCTGGTGTACCAATTGGACACCGCTACTATCAAAGGGAAGAGTAGGAAATTGAGCCCCTCATGGAAAGGGCCAGGGGTGGTGATAGAGAAGCTGACCCCTTATCTGTACCGAATTAAGTTGAAGCAGGGAGGTCCCCGTTTGGGCCCAGAGATTGAGCCAGCAAATCGTATCCGGGACAGAAATGGGGGAGGGGGACGCCCAAGGGGTTGATAGGAGGAAGCTGTACTGTGTGTGTCGGAGGCCATACACAGGGGAGTTTATGATCAGGTGCGAAGAGTACACCGAGTGGTATCATGGTAAATGTGTCAAGGTGGCCCCAGAAGAGGCGGAGAATATGGGGGATTTGTGTGCTCGGGGTGTCAGAGGCATCCCTGGGAGGCCGTATAGAGGAAGGGGGAGATGGGGAAGTCAAGGGGTGCCCGTTGGTATGAGGGCTTTGACTTGCTGGGCGCGGGGTGGCTAGACCATTGGCCTCCCTGTGCCCAGTGGATTTTGTTTTTGTTGCAGATGTCGCAGGAAACAGAAAAACTGGACTTGGTAGAGACGCTGTCCTTGGGGGACAGCGACAATGAGATGTTTGTCACAGCGGAGAGGGCCTCGTCGGAGGAGGGGACGAGTCTGTCTGAGGAGGAGGGACCGACAGGGGCGAAGGCCCCTGGCCAGGTAGAGGAGAGGCCGGCAGGGCGAAGGCCCCGGGTTCTCAGCAGGAGGTTTATCCTCCGGGCCCGGAGGAAGAAGAATAAGGGGAAAGGCCGGTATGGTGCGGGTAGGCGGGAGCGTCGCCGTCGAAAGGCCTTACAGACGGTAGAGCCCCCCTTACCACTGTTGCTTTTAGGGACACCGGAGGGAATCTCCAGTCACCAGAAGCCCTCCGGTCAGGGGTGCCCTATAGTGTGGTGTGGACAGAGGGTCCTCGACCTGAGGGGACATTGTCTCAGTGCTCATGTCCCGGAAGACTTCCGGGATTTGTCACTCACGGGGGAGGATTTCGGGAGAATCAAGGGGTCTGCATTGCAGACTATCCTGAGGGTGCTTGGGGGATCAGGGGGGACCTGTTTGGGTATGTTGGTTGGCTGTTGGGCACCATAGGATGCCTGGAGGGCCACAGCGTGGAACGGGCGGAGGTGGCGGCTATGAGGGAGGTGTGTCGGGTCGAGGGATGGGAGATTCCGGCTGGTTTCTCTTTGGATCCCCCGAACTCTCCAGCTATTCTTATGCACTGGAGGGCGCTCATAGAGCTGTTGGGGCTCATGTCTGCCCCGAAGCGGGAAGCGCTGTGTAGCCTCCGGTTTCCTTGTAGTGGCCTGGGGCTAGCGAGTCCAAGGGGACCTCCGGCTGTACCTTCAGTGGTTGACCGGCCGGAGGCACCGATGGAGTGGACCACGGGGACGGTGGCAAGGGGGAACGTGAAGAGGGTCCTTGGTGGAGGACGGGGTGTGGAGTCCGCCAACCCAGTGATGGGGGCCTCTGGGTTCTCTGCACCTCGGCCGGTGCCCCTCTTCAGTTTGAGGCCAGTGCCATCTCCCCGTCTAGCCAGTTTGGGGAGGTGGTCTTTTGGGGCCGTAGCACGGGGGCAGCGGGAGGACGACCCAGCCATGGGAGAGTCTCCGGTTCCTGTTCCGGAGGCAATGGACTCCCATTTCCATCTGGATAGGTCTCTCCGGAGGCTTAAACTGGAGCCTCGTACGGGGATCCAGGAATTCCTGGCTGCGTGTCCGGCGCCCGGTCCCCAGCAGCGGGTCAATCTGGTGGGAGGGGTGCTGGTGTTTTGTGACCCCAAAACGTGGCCCAAGGACCCGGAGCAGTTGAAGCTCCCCGGGGGATTTGTGGTGGCCGCAGGAGTCCACCCCAAACATGCCAGCCAGTTCGGGGACTGCTACTTCGATCAGTTGTCCCGACTGGTGGACTCACCAGCTGTCACTGCCCTGGGGGAGATTGGGTTGGACTGTAGTGAAGGTGCTAAGCCCTTTGCTTGCCAATACAGTACCCTGCTGTAGGCGCTATCTCTGGTCCGTCCGTACATGCCTCTGGTCCTGCATGTTCGGGCCTCGGAGGACACCCTCCGGGAAACGAACTGCCTGTATCGGAGGGTACTGGGGGCGGTGTTGGAGAAGGTCCCCAACTCTCGGCAGGGGATCCACCTCCACTGTTTCCATGGGAACAAGGTCACGGTAAAGCTCTGGTTGGACTCCTACCCTGAAACCTACTTTGGTTTCACACTGACGGTCAAGGGATTCGAGGAAGACCAGAAGCGGGGGTTGCAGGCCGTACCCAGTACCAGACTCCTCTTGGAGTCTGACTCGCCCCACTTGCCCGATGTGACTGGTTGGGTAAACCATCCTGCTCATCTGTTCAGGGTGGCGGAGGAGGTCGCTCGGGTGAGAGACCAATCTCCCATGGACGTCCTCCGGGCAGGTCTGGCCAACGGTCAGGCTCTGTACCGGGGGAAGTTGGAGCTTGGGGTCGAGGGGGAATCACAGAGAGACAGGGGAAGGGGGAAAGGGGACAGAAAAAATGGGAACGTAGTGTAAGGGAAGTAACTTGAGTGTTGGTCATTAGGGGGGATGTCACTCGGGGGCTCGCATATAGGATCAAGGTGTAAGAGAAATCTAAAGTAATGGGTCTTGTGGAGGTATCATCAGTCTCTTGTGAGTTCGAAATTTGCCTTTGGGTTTATGCGTAGACCCCGGTCGGCCCCTTGTTTGGCAGGTGTTTTGTTATGGTCCTACCCTGTCGGGCGATACCCGGTGTGAAGGCCCGGGGTGGCTAGCGGATTTATCCTTGCAGCCCAGGAGACAGATTGTTTGGGCAGATGTCTGGTCATCTCCATACTAGATCTCTTGGCAGGTCTTGGGGGAAGGATGGGGTGAACCCGGGTTTTGGGGGATTTCCCGGGGCTTTTGGAATAAAATGGGGAAGAGTGTAGGGGCTTGGGGGGTGATGTGGGCTGTATAGTACGATCTACCCATGATGCAACAGTACATAAACCAGACGCCATTAGAATACAACCTGTATAATTGACTAGCCGAAAGATTACTATTACAGTAGCCTGTCGACATTACTAACAGATTGGTAAGTAGTGCCAAAATGTTACAATATTGTAACATAAAGATACGATAAATGAAATCGGAAGAATAACGCAAGCCTTGTGCATCATATATATAGACAACAGTTTGATGTATCTAAAAAATCATTGAACTGTGAATGATCTATTGGACATATATTCTTTTTTATGCTATTACAATAATCTAAATGTATGATACATCTCTAGATAAGCCGTACATACCTTTTAGACATATCCTATTAATTCAGTGTTTTAGTAATAGTTATGTTGCCTTCATATCCGTCGTTCACATAGTATGCTGCCAAAACTGTATTAAGTAGAAACTTATTGTAGTTGTATTGAAAACCAATTTGCAATGAAATATGAACATACTCGAGATATATGGGGCACATTCAGCGGACGAACCTCAATGAGTATTTCGAGATATCAAATTCATCTGCGTTTGATAGAATGGGGGACCAGTTATATATAATGTTCTAAATTATGGGGAAGGGGGTCTTCGCGGTTTTGATCGTGGAGCAACAGAATTTACATCAGTGATAAAACTCACAAAATGTTTCGAGCTGGACTGCTTGGTAGTTTAATGTGAGTACTCCGATTTCCACCTCCAATAAAACTGACCGCTACGATTACAACATATGTATTATTGAAAGTGTCGTTAAACATCATAATATTACCCATAAGCCTACACACATATATATAGGTAACACTTCGACTATTGAAGCTATGTGTTTTATATAGCGGATGTGGCTGAGTGGTCATAAGGCTAATATAATGGTGCTTCAGTGTATCAATGGTGTGAGTTCAAATCCCGTCGGGGAAGAACACAAATTTGTCAGTTTAAAGATCTAATTCTAACATTGTTCAGACGTATATATCTTATTTACGACGCACTTTTCTGGCTTGTTAGAGATACTTCAATAAAAAGTGGCCATGTGGTCATTCAACCTTAACCGAGATCACCGACTCCATATGTCGTGATCTTTTGATACGTTCATTGATTTGAGGTGAGACATGACCACTGATGTTTAGCTTGTTTGATATTAAGTTTTTAAATATAGTACAGCAATTTGACAACATAATATAACTACGTCTTAAAATAATAATAAAAAACATTATCATTTAACAGTAAACGTAACTGGATTTGCTTGTTTTCAATCATACACCAGGAATCTTAGAAGAAGAAAAAATAAGCGATTCGTAAAATTGTATATTCCAGTTAATTACTTTGTACTTGTCATTTAAATGTGTTTGTTTATCTACAAATTATTAGAACAACAGAAACAAATGAATTATAATGATGAATGTAATTTTACACCTATGGATTGATATTATTGACATTGATGCACTGTAAGACGTGATACATTAGTACACATCTCTGTGGAATCTCACAACTAGAGAGGTAATGAACACTGATTTATGTCAGAGGATGGCAATACAAACAACTGGTCCAGGCCAAGACTGTATACATCTGATCTGTAGAAGTTAATAATTGACTATAACA
>MJUT01047251.1:67713-79392 GCA_002080005.1 Gigantidas platifrons
AACAATATTCTGACTTTCAGTTGTTAACCTCAAACAAAAGACTATTAATTTTAAATTCAATTTCTTGAATACAGTTGCACATCACAACGATCGATCCCTGAATGCCTTGATTACAGCTTGTACCATCATTTATGGTACAATGCACAATAACACAACAAAAGCCTACAGACAATGCAATGGCCAAAAGAAAAAAAAGACTCTCCGAATGGGTAGGTAGTTCATGTTCTACAAAAAAAAAACAAGCATACACTCTAAAATCATCCAACAAAGGCAACCAAAAGCATAAACACACGTGGTGGTGTGGAAAGTGTACGCTACAATATTTCATTTATATAGTGCCGGTTCGTTTTTATTGGTGGAGGAATCTGAAGATCCGGAGAAAACCACCGACCTGTCAGAAGTAAATGACAAACTTTATCACATAGTGTTGTAGACCTCACCCTGATCGAGATTCCAACTCACAACATCAGTGGTGATAGGCACTGATTGCATAGGTAGTTGTAAATACAACAACCATACGATCACGACCACAGTACGCTTAAATATATGCTTTAGTCTAAGCACTAGCAATATTCAAGCTCTAGAAAAGTGTCTGAGTTGTGAATTGTAAACTCCATACGCTGGTGATGCTAGAATATTACTACTGATACAAGAAAAATTGGATATTGGCAAATTGAAGTCATCATGTCTATCACGTTGTTTTTAATCGTCCTCAGTTGTCGATATCATTGCGTAGGTCAAGATAAAAATCAGATCTTTGAGTACCAGTAGTATCCTTCACTTCAAGCTCACTTGGATAGATGTGATGCAGATAATCGTCGAATCAAGTATTGTTCAATAACAGACCATCATTTATATTACAGAAGCTGGATTTAAAGGCCTGGGCTATTTTCTATCTTTAGTCTTGAGAATTATTATTAGAGGTAACAGACCAAAATTTACATTCACATTCTGACAGAAAACTGAATATCAAAGATAAATGGACATTACAAACACATCACAATACAGATAGACCACCAACACAATAACACTGACTGACAAAACAAGCTTATCATGACTTATCATCGGATTTGTACCTATATTAACATGACTGGTGCCACTAGTGGAGCAGGAACTGCAACCCCTTCAAGAGCAATTGAGTTCACCCCCGTTTTTAGTGGGGTTCGTGTTACTCGATATTTGATTGTATATGTATGCTTTGTCGATCGTTGTTTGTCCTTTTATCCCTTTTTCTTTTGGCCATTGCGTTGTCTATCTTTCTTTGATTGATGGATCCTGATTACCTCTTTGGTATCTTCAAACTCTTCTTACGTAGTACCGGATGCGTCTGTGTGTATGACATCACTAGTTGTGAGTTACCCGGCAGTGTAGAGACAATACATCTTCTATAGTCTGACAGGTTAATGAAACATTAACATATGTTTTGCAGTCTTGTCAATATTATTATGTATTAAGTATATCAACAATAACAACAGGAACAGGTTGTGTCCACATCAATTGTTTAATTAACGATATCTTTATATAGAAACAAAATCAACGAAAAATTATTGGTTACATCAACTGTATACCCGCTATTAAATTATTTTCTATATATTAAATATTTCCAAAACAAAACAAAACAAAACAAAATATATATATGCATTTCTGCTTTTAATGCCTAACATATTATTAAAGTGGCTGTGAGGAGAATGTGTCAACAATATTTTGTTCAGTTGTAATGAAAAACCTAATGAAGTATAAATGATAAACATCATTAAATATGACAACAACTATTACTGTACCGATGATGTAATTTATCGCTGTAAGTAAATAAAATGATCAGTACGATATGATAATATAGCGAAGCCGGTGCGTGTTTAAAGTTAATACTGCAATGAGGATGACAATCAAAATAAAGCGCATTGAAAAGTACAAAAGTGTTACGGGATCAAATCCTCTTTTACAACGTATCACCGGAGGATGTCATAGTATCTTAATAGGTACAGTTAAAACCTCAGTGCTACATAGTACACATACAGCATCAATGCTGCAGAGTTTATAATATATATATAACTGTGTCCTGAGGAGAGTTCATTACCAACAATGAAAACGAAATCTACGAAAAACGGGAACGAACTCGTGTCCTCTGAAACGATAAGCAGTTCCTGTTCCACTATTGGCATCCGTCGTGTCACGTGTCTTAAGATTATTGTGATAAGTCATGAAAGACGAAGATAGGACGATATTGTGAGCCTAATGAACAGAGCCAAGCCATGGATATTTGTGACATATATATTTCGTGAGGACTATGCTCTGAAACAGATGATATAGACAGATATTTCTTTAAAAAAATGCTGAGCTCGCGTTGTGCGTTATTTGTTATTTTTCTTTTATTTGTTTTTTGTTCTTCTGATTTTTGCTTGGTTATACAAAAATATGTTTCCACTATTGTCTAATATCGTTTCCCTTATATCCGCATATTCCTTCCTTTCAAATATCACTTCAAACACGTGTTCTCTTTCCTTTGTCTTGCCGTACAATATAAATAATTCACACGGACAACTTTGCTTTAGAACACCCACGTGTCTCTTGTAATAACATTGGAATTCCCTTCGCATATAATGCACTTATTATTTGATATAGTAACATAAAGATACGATAAATGAAATCGGAAGAATAACGCAAGCCTTGTGCATCATATATATAGACAACAGTTTGATATATCTAAAAAAATCATTGAACTGTGAATGATCTATTGGACATATATTCTTTTTTATGCTATTACAATAATATAAATGTATGATACATCTCTAGATAAGCCGTACATGCCCTTTAGACATATCCTATTAATTCAGTGTTTTAGTAATAGTGTTGCCTTCATATCCGTCGTTCACATAGTATGCTGCCAAAACTGTATTAAGTAGAAACTTATTGTAGTTGTATTGAAAACCAATTTGCAACGAAATATGAACATACTCGAGATATATGGGGCACATTCAGCGAACCGACATCAATGAGTATTTCGAGATATCAAATTCATCTGCGTTTGATAGAATGGGGGTCCAGTTATATATAATGTGCTAAATTATGGGGAAGGGGGTCTTCGCGGTTTTGATCGTGGAACAGCAGAATTTACATCAGTGATAAAACTCACAAAATGTTTTGAGCTGGACTGGTTGGTAGTTTAATCTGAGTACTCCGATTTCCACCGCCAATAAAACTGACAGCTACGATTGCAACTTATGTATTATTGAAAGTGCCGTTAAACATCATAATATTACTCCTAAGTCTGAACATATATATATATATATATATATATATATATAGATAACACTTCGACTATTGAAGCTATATGTTTTATGTAGCGGGTGTGGCCGAGTGGTCATAAGGCTAAGGTATTGGTGCTGCAGTGTATCAATGGTGCGAGTTCAAATCCCGCCGGGGAAGAACAAACATTTGTCAGTTTAAAGATCTAATTCTAACATTGTTCAGACGTATATATCCTATTGACGACGCACTGTTCTGACTTGTTAGAGATACTTCAATAAAAAGTGGACATGTGGTCATGCAACCTAGAAACAAGATCACCGACTCCATATGTCATGATCTTTTGATAGGTTCATTGATTTTAGGTGAGACATGATCACTGATGTTTAGCTTGTTTGATATTAAGTTTTTAAATATAGTACAGCAATTTGACAACATAATATACCTACGTCTTAAAATAACAATAAAAAAAAAACATTATCATTTAGCAGCAAACGTAACTGGATTTGCTTGTTTTCAATCATACACCAGGATTCTTAAAAGAAGAAAAAAATAAGCGATTCGTAAAATTATATATTCCAGTTGATGACTTGTACTCTTCATTTAAGTGTGTTTGTTTATCTAAAAAATTTTAGAACAACAGGAAAAATTAATTATAATGATGAATGTAATTTTACAGCTATAGATTGATATTATTGCCATTGATGGACTGTAAGACGTGATACATTATTACACCTCTCTGTGGAGTCTCGCGGTTAGATATGTAATAAACACTGATTTATTACTGAGGAAGATGACAATACAAACAACTGGTCCAGGCCAAGACTGTATACATCTGATCTGTAGAAGTTAATAATTGACTATAACAAGACTGTATACATCTGACCTGTAGAAGTTAATAATTGTCTATAACATGTTACGGCATCATATTATAACCTATACGACAGTGTTAATTTATTGATTGATTGATTTATTTATTTTCAACATTGAACATTTTGCAATGCATAATTACTCATCACGTAGGTATAACTCTTATATATCTACTCTTTCACATCAATGCGTGTTTTCTAAAGGGAATTGTGGTGTTTAACGCCACTTTCATCAATATTTAAGCTATATCATGGCGCTCAATTTTATTGGTTGAGGATGCCCAAGAGAAACCCCCACCTGATGGAAATCCCTGACAAACTATCACGTTATATTATCAAGTCTAAGGTTCTGCTCCCATAGGAACGGGTGATTTATGCCGATTTTGGCTATCCTGTTTAGGCCCTGTGTGTTTATAACTCTGAGAAACTTTTAAGTTATTTGACTTTCCAATATCTCAATATTAAGCGTACCTGATGAAGGTTATTCTAGAAACGTGTCGAACGTACCCATTGTATTGTTATTTCTTGGTCGATACCTCTGTAGATTGACGATTAGTCTCATGATGGTATCATCTGTCCAATAGCCAGTGGTCCAAAACTGACATGGCTTATTAGATAAATGTATTAATGGAATTTACTGTTCCTAAATAATATAAGTATTACTAAATATAATGTTCTGTTCCCTCAGACTCAAGTTACTTTAATTATCCCATTTGGATATCCTGTTTAGGGTCTTTGTTTTTATTGCCCTCAACCACTTTTAAGTTATTTTTCTTTCCACTATTGTGACATTGAGCGTACTTTATGAAGGTTATTCTACGTGTCGAGCGTAATTAAAATCAAGACTAAGATTATCCTCTCTCTCTGGCATAGGCGATCACAGCCAAATGTAACTATCCTACAAAGGTCCTTTTGGATTTATTGCTCCCAAACACTTGTAGGTTGCTTAGTTTTACAATATTCCGATACCAAGGGTACATAGTGAAGTTTATTCCAGAAAAGCGTCGTGTGCACTAAATTTTATATCTATGTTTTTATTTCAAAATGGGTCATCCGTGTGAAAAGAAATTTCGATGAAAGTGATAAAAAAGTGTCCAACATTGTTCACTGAAAAGAAGATAATATTAAACAAACCGTCACACGTGTTAATAATAGGACAACAAAAGATTCAAACAGATCTAAGTATATTTACCCATCAGACATTCGCTTCAGCATATGGTCTTTTGTTTTTTGTAACTAAGCAACGCATGTTTTTGTCTGCCAAAATTGAACTATCAGTGAGCAATCATGTTTCTCAATTTAAGACATAAAGTTTTATTTCATATTATTTACTATTTTCATAGTACGGAAAACCCACAGGGTGGCGGGTTAGTATAACATGGAGAGCCTATGGGATGACGGGTTAGGATCATATTTATTTTATTATCCTCAAATGTATTCACTGGATTGACAAAACACTATACATTTTATAATGTATGACGATTTTACAGGGTGACGGGTTACTATCATATTTACCTGATTAATCTCAGATATCTTCTATAGTTTGACAAACACTATCAACTTGATATAGTACGGGGACCCACAAAGTGGGTTATTATCTTTATTTACCTAATTATCCACACATATCCTCATTAGTGCAATTACTTAAAGTCGCTTTATATTGAAAACATAATTCTTTTGGTGCATTTGTTAAATATATTTGTTTTATTTTACAGACAGTAGATAAAGGTAAATTTAATATCAACTATGTCAATATATTATTCATAAATTTCTCATATAAAACACGTACTTAGGGTACATGTGATGTTGCAATATCAAACTAGGTGATAAATCTGTATTACCTCCTTTTCATTGTAAAATGTTAGCAGTGGGTAGGCAGATTTCAAAATTAGATAAAGAAAATTGTTTTTATTTATAGATATATAGACAATATAGACAAAGCGTACACTGATCTCTGAACAGTGATGGTCAACACTTCCACCAATATCAATAAAACGAACAATCATCTCTACACAGTGATGGTCAACCATTCTACCAATATCAACAAAGCGAACAATCATCTCTAAGTAGTCATTGTCAACCATTTTACCAATATCAACAAAGCGAACAATCATCTCTAAACAGAGATGGTCAACCATTCTACCAATATCAACAAAGCGAACAATCATCTCTAAGTAGTGATTGTCAACATTTCCACCAATATCAACAAAACGAACAATCACCTCTCATTTCAAATCATAGTATCCAAAACAACACGCATACAATGGTTTGAAATCCAAGTATTGACTTGAGTATTTTTAATACGACCTTTCAACCTTTTTGATGCACATCATCAGTCACCAAAAATTGATATTCCATAGATTTGGGAGCATCATATATTATCACACATCTAATGGCTAAGGTTATTAGATATAAAGTTATGAAATACAGTACATCAGTGTGACAACAAAATAAAACCACGTCTTAAAATAATTTAAAAAAAAAACATCAAAACAATACAATTTAACATTAAGCATAACCGGATTCGTTGATTGTAATTCAAACAACATGGTACTTAGCAGAAAAAAAACCTAGTGATTCTTTAAAATATACATTGCGGTTTACAACTTTCTACCTTTCCATTTGAATGTAGTGTCTTGTGTATCTAGAAATTCTTAAAACCACATAAAATGAAATATAATAATGAATGTAATTTTATATGTAGAGATTGATATTAAAGACATTGATGAAAAACCCCAAGACGTAATAATCACAAACTGTATATAGTATGGAGAACTAATAGGATGACAGGTTATTATCATGTTTATCTAATTGTAGTATGAAGAACTAATAGGATGACGGGTTATTATCATGTTTATCTAATTGTAGTATGGAGAACTAATAGGATGACGGGTTATTATCATGTTTATCTAATTGTAGTATGGAGAACTAATAGGATGACAGGTTATTATCATGTTTATCTAATTGTAGTATGGAGAACTAATAGGATGACAGGTTATTATCATGTTTATCTAATTATAGTATGGAGAACTAATAGGATGACAGGTTATTATCATGTTTATCTAACTGTAGTATGGAGAACTAATAGGATGACAGGTTATTATCATGTTTATCTAATTATAGTATGGAGAACTAATAGGATGACAGGTTATTATCATGTTTATCTAATTGTAGTATGGAGAACTAATAGGATGACAGGTTATTATCATGTTTATCTAATTATAGTATGGAGAACTAATAGGATGACAGGTTATTATCATGTTTATCTAATAATAGTATGGAGAACTAATAGGATGACACGTTATTATCATGTTTATCTAATTGTAGTATGGAGAACTAACAGGATGACAGGTTATTATCATGTTTATCTAATTGTAGTATGGAGAACTAACAGGATGACAGGTTATTATCATGTTTATCTAATTGTAGTATGGAGAACTAATAGGATGACAGGTTATTATCATGTTTATCTAATTATAGTATGGAGAACTAATAGAATGATGGGTTATTATCATGTTTATCTAATTGTAGTCTGGAGAACTAATAGAATGATGGGTTATTATCATGTTTATCTAATTGTTGTATGAAGAACTAATAGGATGACGGGTTATTATCATGTTTATCTAATTGTAGTATGAAGAACTAATAGGATGACAGGTTATTATCATGTTTATCTAATTGTAGTTTGAAGAACTAATAGGATGACGGGTTATTATCATGTTTATCTAATTGCAGTATTGAGAACAAATAGGATGACAGGTTATTATCATGTTTATCTAATTGTAGTATGAAGAACTAATACGATGACAAGTTATTATCATGTTTATCTAATTGTAGTATTGAAAACAAATAGGATGACAGGTTATTATCATGTTTATCTAATTGTAGTATGAAGAACTAATAGAATGATGGGTTATTATCATGTTTATCTAATTGTAGTATGAAGAACTAATAGGATGACAGGTTATTATCATGTTTATCTAATTGTAGTATGGAGAACTAATAGGATGACAGGTTATTATCATGTTTACCTAATTATAGTATGGAGAACTAATAGGATGACAGGTTATTATCATGTTTATCTAATTGTAGTATGAAGAACTAATAGGATGACAGGTTATTATCATGTTTATCTAATTGTAGTATGAAGAACTAATAGGATGACAAGTTATTATCATGTTTATCTAATTGTAGTATGGAGAACTAATAGGATGACAGGTTATTATCATGTTTATCTAATTATAGTATGGAGAACTAATAGGATGACAGGTTATTATCATGTTTATCTAATTGTAGTATGGAGAACTAACAGGATGACAGGTTATTATCATGTTTATCTAATTGTAGTATGGAGAACTAACAGGATGACAGGTTATTATCATGTTTATCTAATTGTAGTATGGAGAACAAATAGGATGACATGTTATTATCATGTTTATCTAATTGTAGTATGGAGAACTAATAGGATGACAATTTATTATCATGTTTATCTAATTGTAGTATGGAGAACAAATAGGATGACAGGTTATTATCATGTTTATCTAATTGTAGTATAAAGAGCTAATAGGATGACAGGTTATTATCATGTTTATCTAATTGTAGTATGAAGAACTAATAGGATGACAGGTTATTATCATGTTTATCTAATTGTAGTATGAAGAACTAATAGGATGACATGTTATTTTCAAGTTTATCTAATTGTAGTATGGAGAACTAATAGGATGACGGGTTATTATCATGTTTATCTAATTGTAGTATGGAGAACTAATAGGGTGACAGGTTATTATCATGTTTATCTAATTGTAGTATGGAGAACTAACAGGATGACAGGTTATTATCATGTTTATCTAATTGTAGTATGGAGAACTAATAGGGTAACAGGTTATTATCATGTTTATCTAATTGTAGTATGGAGAACTAATAGGATGACGGGTTATTATCATGTTTATCTAATTGTAGTATGGAGAACTAATAGGATGACGGGTTATTATCATGTCTACCTGAGTATACTACGGAGAACTAATATAATGACAGGTTATTATCATGTTTATGTAATTGTAGTATGAGGAACTAATAGGATGACGGTTATTATCATGTTTATCTAATTGTAGTATGGAGAACTAATAGGATGACGGGTTATTATCATGTTTACCTAATTGTAGTATGGAGAACTAATAGGATGACGGGTTGTATTAATGTTTACCTAATCATAGTGTGGAGAACTAATAGGATGATGGGTTATTATCATGCTTACCTGAGTATAGTATGGAGAACTAATAGGATGATGGGTTATTATCATGCTTACCTGAGTATAGTATGGAGAACTAATAGGATGACGGGTTGTTATTGTGTTTATATAATTATAGTATGGAGAACTAATAGAATGATGGGTTATTATCATGTTTATCTAATTGTAGTATGGAGAACTAATAGGATGACAGGTTATTATCATGTTTATCTAATTGTAGTATGAAGAACTAATAGGATGACAGGTTATTATCATGTTTATCTAATTGTAGTATGAAGAACTAATAGGATGACAGGTTATTATCATGTTTATCTAATTGTAGTATGGAGAACTAATAGGAAGACGGGTTGTTATCATGTTTACCTAATTGTAGTATGAAGAACCCACAGAGTGGCAGGTTAGTATCATATATACCCAGTTATAGTATTAATACACCACAGAGGCGGGTTATGCTCATATTTTCTAAATTATCTGCACATGTCTTAATTAGTGTTTCAATACATTATAAACTTGACATCGTATGAGGAACCCACAGGATGACATGTTGGTTAAAACTTCTAAACATGTACTCTTTCACAACAGTGCGTGTTTAAAAAAAAAAAGAAATGATAAAACATTGAAATAGGTTGATAAATTTCTTCCTCAACATTTACTTATTTATGTGTATATTTTGTAGTTAATAAGCATATTATTGAATTGCTTAAACTGATTGTATTATCAAAATGTTAAAAGCAATAGTTTAACTTCTATTACAGAAATAGCTTGTTTCAACTGAAGTCAAACACGTGATTCTAAACAAAAATATAAGAATGTTATTTGGTACTTTTCATTTTTATGTTTTTGTTCATCTAGAAATTCATGGAACCACAGGCAAACCTAAATTATAATGATAAATATAATTCTATATTTAGAGATTGATAGTAACAATCTTGAATCACTCTAAGTCACGTGAACCCAAACGGTGATGCAATGGTTAGTTGTGCTGGTCTCGAGTGTGGTATATCGTGCGTTCTAGCACAGATCGGGGCAAACTAGAAACTATAAAATGTTTATTTGTTGCTTATCCAATGAGGACGTAGCATTAAGGAGAAAGAAAACAAAAGACTGGTTGGCTCGGAATCAGGCTAATGTGTCCGAATGGGGAGACATGTCTATCCATGGACTGTTGTTTAACTGAGCTAGCACTATAAAAATACAACAAAACGTGTTGGACTAGTACCAAACGGATCGCATCATCATCTCATTGAAATTAAACAAATTACCCAATCATTAAGTCACGTGTCTTATTAAATACATATTTTTGTAATTACACATGTCATAATTAATGTAATTGATTAAATATATTTGTATATATAGACTGAAGAGCCCATAGGGTGGCGGGTTAGTATCATATTTACCTAATTATCCTCAAATGTCTTCATTTGGTTGACAAAACACAATGAAATTACTATAGTATGGAGGCCTCACAGGATAACTTAGTACGTAGAACCCACAGGATGGAGCGTTGTTATATTATAGATAATACACAGGGTGGCGGGTCAGTATCATATTTACCTAATTGTCCTCATATGTCTTTGACAAAACACCATGAACTTTCTATATTATAGAGACCCCACAGGATGGCAGCGTAACAAAGTATGTAGAACCCACAGGATGGCGCGTTGGTATAGTATGGAGAATACGCAGGGTGGCGGGTTAGTATCATATTTATCTAATTATTCTCAAATATCCTCATTAGTTTGTCAAAACACCACTAACATTATTGTCTTATCACAAATCTATCCGTGCTGTAATAACTTAAAATCTTGAATAGTATCAATATTCATATTATAAACAATGATGGACAATATACTTGCTCCACAATCTTATTTCAATCCCCAAACTTTTCTTTCCTTGGATAACAAGATATAAATTAAGGAAAGTTTTTATGTATTTTTAGTAGAATGTATCTGGGATGTAAAAGGAAGACGTTTTTGCAATAATAATGAACATAAATAAGTCATATCTTAAGATGTTAAGCTAATTAGAGATAAAATAGTAGGTCCATTTTACTCTAAATTACGCCTTCTGTTTACTGCTCAGATATCTTGAAATGAGGTTAGCTTTTTGCAACTGATTCCAATGTAAATGCATTTGCAAAAAGCTAAACCGCTCAATATTTCTGACGACTAAAGAATAATCTGTTTCAACTGACTTCACGTCAGGAAATGAGCGGTCATGTATGCATGTATGTGCTAGCATTATCAGTCATGTATGTATGTGTGTGCTTGGGGTATTAGTCATGTATGTATGTATGTGCTAGGGGTATCAGTCATG
>MJUT01047251.1:79553-95007 GCA_002080005.1 Gigantidas platifrons
CTAGGGGTATCAGTCATGTATGTATGTATGTGCTTGGGGTATCAGTCATGTATGTATGTATGTTCTAGGGGTGTCAGTCATGTATGTATGTATGTGCTAGGGGTATCAGTCATGTATGTATGCCTGAGCTAGGGGTATCAGTCATGTATGTATGTATATGCTAGGGGTATCAGTCATGTATGTATGTATGTGATAGGGTTATGAGTCATGTATGTATGCATGTGCTAGGGGTATCAGTCATGTATGTATGTATGTGCTAGGGATATTTATTTTGATTCTTTCTACGTCTTTTTTCGGTGGATTTTGGAAATGTTCCGACTGTACGATGTTGTATATTTATGAATTATTTCATTGATAGTTTTTGCTTGCATATTATAGCAAACTATCTGATGTTGTACTTAATCACACTTGTTCCTCAACCTTAATGTTTTTTTCTGTCTATTTTTTGCTTTGTTTGTAAACATCTTAAGGTAACAGACAGTAAATATTATGTAACGCTATCATATATAATTTTGTAGTGGTGTGTGCGTTCTATTTTAACTGTTATCGAAGTACTTTCTTGAACAAGGAACGCATATCTTTTCTTAGCAGAGCAGCTGGAGTTATCTTTCTTATTTATTTGTGTTCATTTAATTCATTGTTTAAAGTCTGTTTACATTGAAAAGATAATTATTCTGGTGCATTTGTAAAATATATTTGTTCTTGTTTTACAAACAATAGAGGTTAAAGGTAAATTAATATCAACTATGTCAATATATTCTTTATTAGTTTGCAGTTTACAACTCAAAACCGTGACCGTATGGTAATTGGATTTACAACTAACTGTGTAATCAGTGCCTGTCACCACTAAAGTTGTGAGTTTGAATCCCGTGTTTAGTGAGGAGTAATCAATACAACATTATGTGATAAAGTTTGCGGACACCTTGTTGCAGGTCGGTGGTTTTCTCCGGTTACTCGTGTTTTATCCACCAATAAAACTGACTGCCACGATATAACTGAAATATTGTTCAAAATTGCATTACATACCATAACCCGTTTGACGTCATGTCAGGTAACTTTTCTTTAATCTTGTATCTCCAATCATAAATACGACAGTTACACATAATGACCAATTCGGTAATATCGTGGCGGTCAGCTTTATTGGTGGAGGAAACAGGAGTACCCAGAGAAAACTAGATATACTAGTATAGTATAATCAATTGCGACTTCCATCATTCGCATACACAGAATTCATATATTACTGAAATCAAATTCAAAAACATCCATCCATCAATAAATCAAATATACATAGGGTACAAATGAAATTTAATTGTATTTCAGTAATATATTACTTATGTACTTATTACAATTCATATTATCATATTTTAATATATGATAGATTTTGATTTCTATTAAATTAGTCATGTGATAATAAAATAATTGAGATGTTTTGCAAAAATTTGCGCTGCTGGGAAACAACCCAATTTCCCTCCAACAAGGGAGATAACCTATAAAACATTGGCAACAATTTGCGCTGCCGGGGAACAACCCTATTGTTCCCCGCCGAACAATCCAATTTTCCCCCACAAGGGAGATAACTTATAAAACATTGGCAAAAATATAATAAAACAATTACGGCCCTCTGTGTACGGAAGCATCCAGATTTGTCAACCTAAGGGGGAAGTTGTTTTCCAAGACCTCGGGAAAACAACCCCCCCCCTCAGGTTGACAAATTTGGATGTTTCCCTACACAGAGGGCCGTAATTGTATATTATTATTTTCAATATCTTAGTAAGAAGATAATCACAATTTCTTTTGTTTTTATATTATTGAAAATAGATGCTATCAGAAGTCAGATCATGGCTTTCTCCCTTTTCAGCTATTTACATCACACAGTCATATTACTTACACATCTGATGTTATTGACATAATGTATAACGTTCAAATTTCTTTAATAAAGGAATAAAACATCTTAAACTGGCGACAGGAACAACAAGTTTGGTTATATTTAGTATATCAGTGCTACTTCATCTTTTAGTGTAAAATACATTGAAAAAAAATATTTCTGCTAATATGGTATGATAGTGTTTGAGAACAGCAATGCATATGGACTATGATTGTTATATATGTAAGACTCAGGTCGACGTCCGGACTCAAATCGAAGTCCAATCCTCAAATCGGCGTTCAATAGGGATCATTCACCAAATTTCTTTCGACAGACGTCGCTGTTGTTCCATAAGTGGTTAGCGGAACGTTTTAATCTCGATGACGCTTGAATTGTTAACGTTAGGTACAAGGACACGTCAACAATATGTAATGCCTTTATAACATGAATAGGACAATTCTGTATATTTCGTTATTTTATAAGTTAAATAAACTACTATGAAACAAAAGAAGTTACCCGTATTGCGGGATATTCAATACGGGCCGCTTCTTTTTTTTTTAAATAGTACTGTAGATTTCTATTTTATACTTACAACCATTGCGCTGGAACAGTTGACTAGAGTACGACATGGATATTAGGTTATTAATGTATACGTGTATCACATTTCATTTCTTCGCATTAGCATTAGGGGAAAAGAGTGTATTTAACTCTGATAAAAAGATTTCGATGCTACATTTTTGTACTGAAAATAAAATGCACTCTGAAACAAAATTTTGTTCTGGGAAAAAAATGTCCCTTTATGACTAATAATAAAAATCTGGGTAAAAGTATAAAAAATCAAAACCATACATGTACAATACACAGGAACACAACAAATTAATATATACCTTTAGGCAGTAATATACAATTTTCAACAAACACAAAAAGAACAAGTAATAATAATAAAAACCTTGTAACAATGAACAAATAGAATTTATGTGTGCATAGACACCTTTACAAGTAGCATAGTTGGTACTTTATATCATTTAAAGGGGAGCTTATACAAAATAAATCTAAAAACGGCCAATAAAAAATAAAAAATGAATAGCAATAATAAATTTATGTTTGTAATTAACAATCCAAAGGGAACACATTTATGATTATTTTCAAATAATTTAATTTGATTTGATCCCTACTGAAATTTGTTGAAAGTGGTGTTAAACACCAAACCCAGTAGTCCGTACGGTTCCAATCGTGTACGTTTACAGTTTATTTATATTTTTTTTTATTGTATAGAACGCTGGGCTTTATGCAAATTCCCGATTTTTTGCATAGCATTACTGAAATTGTAATTTAAATCGTTTGACTGTTCATTTCAATAACAGGTAGCTAACTAAAGCTATCAATAACGTTTTTACCTGCATTAGAATGGAATAAACATACAAAAGGGTTATCGGAAGTCATATATCGAAGAAGGGCAGGCAATGCAATGGCCAAAAGAAAAAGGACAAAATGATACACTGGTGGTCTAGAAAAAAGCTACACAGAAAACTGAAGATTGATCAGCACAAATCCCACTTAAACCCGACGGAATTATCTCGGTGACAACTTGAGTCTTTAGTTTTACATTGTATGGCAGTTCCAGTTTTTTACGATGATCCACCAGTCTGATTGTACAAAATATGTGAATGCTACCAAAATCTGTCGAAAATAATTTAAAATAGGAAGAAACAACGAATTTTCTTTATTTAAGTATTTATTATGCAATTCATAATACATCTGCTCAAAATCTGTCTAAAATAAATGCTATGATTAACCCGCTCGTTAAATTGTCGAATCTTTAACAGTTAATAACACTACGTGAAGAAGGAATATATTATCTGTTTATGACCCCTTAAATGAGCACCTTCCTGAAACCACATAAGATAATAGAGGCAAATTTTTGCTCTGTTCGTTCTACAAATAATAACAAGCATTATTGTCGTTAAGGGCATTTATTGTAAAATGCCAAACGTTTTTAATAAAAAACAACTATAAAAGTACCAAAAAACATATATAAAAGTGACTAGAAAAACAATGCAAAATACTGAATTGGTACATTCATAACATAAAAACTACTACACTAAATCCACTTAATAAAAAGAGCGAAGGTGGGGCATAAAAATCGCCACAAAGCTACTTCAACATACAATAAGTTGAAGAAGCTGCCCCAGCCAAAAATATGCCTCGTTCAAACAAAGCAAAACCTATTCAAATTAGATGGGTTAAAAATAAAAGTTACTCTATGTGCAAATGTCCAGATTCTCATATGTACTAAATACATACACAAATATATCTCATATATAGTAACTAAATGCTCATAGGCAATTCCTTGAAAATGTTCCGTCAAGTTTTACTGTTGGAAAGCACAATCCGATTAGGTATAGAGATGTATCTATTTTGTTCATTGAACTCCTCGAAGACTGAAGTCAACTATAGCGTATACAATTCATATCGATGGAGACATCAGTGTTATGTTCCTTCCACAAGTTCCAGTATTTATATATGCAGGTGTATATATATATATATGACCCTTGTCCATAAAAGTATTTGTCAACTAGTGGCCTTTCAAATATTCAAGTAGACATTTATTAACATCCTCTGTAACACAATGTAATGATGTTTTTCGGCAAAGTAAATATCCATACTACATGCAAGAATATAAAGTTCGCTAACTCCACAAGCTGCCTCAGTCAGTCTTGACAGTAAAATGCCACAGTCTAAATTACATAAATACCGATATAGCACCACATAACTACTTCCTCTCTTCTGATGATCATTGTTCGAATTATGCGCAGGTAATCAATACATAAACTTTATCCTTGTCCTTTAAAAATGTTATGATCCACTTCCACAATATGGCATAAACCATGAATTTCATTAACACTGTTCATAAAGTCATGTTAAAGTTTCTCACTTATAAACATTGTCCATATAACGCTTTAACTAATGTGAACATAATAAAAATAATAGATTCCTTCACCAGCTTCCTCAGTCAGACTTGTAAGAAAGCAAAAAGAATCTGATTGTATAGTAGTAAAATCACCTGTTATTAAATAAAGAACAATACAAATGTATAACCTTATATTAAAACAAGCAACATCAGTCAGTCTTGCTCAACATGGTCAATAACACTCGAAAATATAGAATGATAATCATGTACCCCAAAAAACAAGCTGCCTCAGTCAGTCTTGCTCAACCTATTCAATACAAAAATACATAATATTTTAGTACATTGTACCCAAAACAAGCTGCCTCAGTCAGACTTGCTCGACATAATTAATACAAAAATATATAATATTGGAGTACCCAAAAACAAGCTGCCTCAGTCAGTCTTGTTCAACATGGTCAATACAAAAATAGATAATATTCCAGTACCCAATACAAGCTGCCTCAGTCAGTCTTGTTCAACATGGTCAATACAAAAATAGATAATATTCCAGTACCCAAAACAAGCTGCCTCAGTCAGTCTTGTTCAACATGGTCAATACAAAAATAGATAATATTCCAGTATCCAAGACAAGCTGCCTCAGTCAGTCTTGCTCAACGTGGTCAATACAAATACAGAAAATATTGGCGTACCCAAAACAAGCTGCCTCAGTCAGTCTTGTTTAACATAGTAATAAATCATACAAAAATGCTAATACTATTGTACATTCTGGTAATTGTTGGGCAAGTCCACCTCAGTCAGTCTCGCACAACAATTCCAACACACCCCAAAAGTGACTTAAATGTTTAAACCTGGTAAAAGTGGAATACGTATGTACCGCATAAAGGAATCAGAATGCCAACGACCCATAGCCTTTATTCTATTGTCAGGAATACCCATCATGTGGGCAGTTGTAGCAGCACCAATTCTAAAACTATGACATTTGTAAATTTGTGTATCATATTTCGCAAAGGACAGAGCTTCGTTCAAAACGGCACAAAATTCAGAACGGGGTATTGGTTTGTAATCCCTATAACAAAAAAGAGGCCCATTTGTTGACCCTCTTAATGAAATGTATTCCTGCAGCTTTCGGACTGGGCAGATCATAGAAACTGATTGTCTTTGAATTTCCAGATACACTGGTTGCTTACTAGCATTGTGCTTAAAATTAGCCATGCATATCACAATATTAGTTTTCCCCGTTTTTGATCGGGTAAGCTCTATATCATTGAATTGTAACAAGTTGGGATTATTATCTGACCTGGAGGTTAACTCTCCTATTCGTAAAAACGCATGAAAGGTTAGTGAAAACATTGCTTCAAATAATTTTCTTTGATGAAAGGATTCGGTTACATGGTTAAGTGCCTGAATGATATTAGTCAAAACGGACACTGTTATGGGACGACGAATATCTGGGCCCGCAGACAGACGCTTAGCACCTTTAAGTATTTTCTTTACTAAAAAATTATCTGTTAGATCTACCAAACTTTGCATCTTAAAATAGTATGATAATGCTGCCACATATGTTCCAATTGTATTAGGAGATTTGCCTTCTTGGTATAAAAAGGAAATATACATCATAATTTTTTCTAATGAAACATCAGCCATATTTGTCCCAGGGAAGTAGCTAATCAAAAATGATGTAAATTTTTTTAAAGCATTGCAATATACATTCTTTGTATTGGGGGCTATTGCAGCGTCTAGCAGCAGAGCTGCTGTACTCAGCAAACTCCCAGCTGTGTTATGTCCACTAATGTTGGTTCCCTGTTCATATATGGGGCCCTGGCTCGAAACTGTTGTATCTGAAAACGGGAAAGAAAATCCGCTAGAATATTAAAATGCCCTGGAATGTGTTCTGCTTTCATCAAAATATTGAATTTCATGCTAGCAACTACCAATCGTCTGACTAATTTCATAATTAAAGTGTCCTTAGACGTTTGCTTGTTGATAATATGTACTACTGCGTAATTGTCCGAATGGAACAATACACACCTGTTTTTGAATGAGTTTCCCCATATTTCTACAGCTAAAACAATCGGAAAGAGTTCTTTAAATGTAATGTTATATTCTTTCATAGCAACAGGCCATTCCCCATAAAACCATTTAGTATTCATGATAGCTCCAAAGCCAATAGACCCTGCAGCATCCGTATATAAATGCATTTTAGTTGAAGTGTACCATATCTGTTTCAAAAACAGATTTTTCCCATTAAAATGTTGAATAAATTGAAACCAAGCTTGTATATCTAAACGACTTTCCTTGCTTAATTTAATATGGTGGTGAGGTTGAGTTACACCACGAGTGAGATCAATGAGTCTGCGTAAAAATGTTCTCCCTGGCAGCACGACACAACAAGCAAAATTAAGTAACCCTATCAGAGATTGCAGCTCCCTAAGAGTAACCCTCTTCCTAGCCCTGAAAGACTCTAATGATGCAAATATTTTCTTTATTTTATCAGAAGGCAATCTTGCTTCCATGGCTATTGTGTCAAGCTCAATACCTAAAAAAGTCATAGTTGTATTTGCATATTCTGTTTTTTCATCTTTAATTGGTACCCCCAAAGTGTGGCACAACTGTATAAACATCTTTAAACTTTGATTGCAGAGAGCAAAGTCAGAGGGTGTGATAATTAAAAAATCATCCAAAACATGTACCATATGTTTAATATTACATTTAGTTTGTGCCATCCACTGAAGTGCACTTGAAAACATTTCAAAAATAGCACACGAACTGGAACAACCCATTGGTAAACAACGGTCAAAATAAAAATTCCCTTTCCATTTGATTCCTAACAATTCATGATCATCTGGATGTATAGGAATGATACGGAATGCGTTACTTACATCTGTCTTAGCAAGGGCACATTTAGGGCCTAGAGCAAGAATTATGCTTATTGCATCATCAATGGATGCATAATGAACTTGTTTTATTTCTTCTGGGATGAAATCATTGATTGAAGAGCCAAACGGATAAGATAAATGATGTATTAGTCTGAATTGTCCCTCCTCCTTTTTTGGTACCACTCCAATAGGAGAAATTTGTAAATTGGGATAGGGACTCTCACGAAAAGGACCAGCTATCCTGTTTTGAGCTATTTCTTTTGCAAGTTTTTGGTCAACTATATTTGGAAATTGAGATGCTGATTGTAAATTTGGTGAAGTATGAAATTTGCGTTGCCCATTATAACCCAATTTAAATCCATATCTAAAACCCCTTTCTAACATGTCTGATTTGTCCCTATCATATCCTTCCAACAAAATGTTTAAAGTTCTATGATTTACCGGTGTAACAGGGCCTTGTGTTTTATTTTTTTGTTGTAACGTTTGTTCCAAAGTTTGGTTTTTCTGAGGGTTGTTTACTGCAGCTGACGGATGGATGTTCCCCGCCACACTCAGAGCACTTGTGTATAAACTTGCAGTTCGGCGTCCTGCAAAAGCCATCCCTGTTGAAGCCCCAGCAATACCCTCTTGGTAATCTAGAGAAGTCTGCCCCCCTGACCGATCGTCCCATTCCTCTACTATTTTGCCGACCCCCACGAAAATAAGGTCGGAGAGGTTGACGAAAGGGCCGTTGTCCTTGGTTGTGTCCCCCAAAGTTATTACTGTCTCTGGCACGAGTGGCCATAATATAAAATTCCATATTAAACGTACTCCATGGAATGTTTCTCACTTGTCTATCCATCCTTACTTGCTGGTCATAAACCGACCATGCATTATTATTTTGCAAGGATGCCAAATCCCTCACCACTTCAGCATGCTTTGCCAAATGCGGTATGGCTTCCGGAAATTTCTCCGCATAAATTGCCATATATCTGATGAAAGCTGTAGTCCAAAATTCAATTGTGAAAATGGAATATTTGGGCTTATTGGGGACCACTGCCAAAGTTGAATTAGCCACCAATTGAAATTGAAGCCCCTTTTTCTTAGAATTTGCAACACAATTTTGTGGTAGCAAAAGAGCTAAATCGACAAATTTATTTTTCCAAATTTGTTGTTTTAATTTGGTGTCAACCATGGCTGAAATAGGTGTGGAAATGGCCCATGTGGTATCTACCTGTAATGAAAAATTATCAGAGGCCGCATTACTGACCTCTTCTATGTCAGAGTCAGTATCAGACTCACTATCTACAGACCCTTGGTACTTAGGGTCTGTATTTAATTCCTTACCCCCCATTGGTATATTATCCCTCAGTGCATTCACAACTGAGGCTGTAATACGTTCTACCATTTTGGCTTCCATTTCTGGAGTCAACATCGACTCACTAGTACTGGAATGTTCAGAACCGTCTGTGGTGGTGCTCTTAGAAATTCTGTTTTTCCCTGTATGGGATTTGCCCGGTTTAACTTTGGGCATTTTGCCTCCTGAAAAATACCACTGTAAAATTAATATGACAATTCATTATATCAAACACTACTTTACTATATCATCTGAATACATGTCTGTAGTAAAGGACACTTTAATAAACCCATTTTACTAGGAATGAAAACATTCAACATCAAATTTTGCAGGAGTGTCATTATTTAAAAAAGGGGCAACTGTAAAGGGCAAATCATTATTTAATAGCCCAACTAAGCAACTTGTATGTAATCAGTTCACGGCCTATCAAACTAAACCAACTAAACAGGGTGTGTTAACTATGAAAAAGCCCAATGGAATGGGGGCATTACAAATATCAAATATCTCAATTATACCGAGCATGCTCGTACTAACTTTTCAGTAGCCCAACTAAACAGGGCATATTAACTATTCACAATAGCCCCAACTATACAAGGCATGCTAAATATTCAGATTATAGCCCAACTAAACAGGGCATATTAACTATTCAAATAACCCAACTATACAAGGCATGTTAAATATTCAAATTATAGCCCAACTATACAGGGCATGGTAACTATTCAACTAGACTAACTATACAGGGCATGGTACATTTGTAACTATTCAAATAGTCCAACTAAACAGGGCATGGTAACTATTCAAATATAATAACTATACAGGGCATGGTAACTATTCAAATAGCCCAACTAAACAGGGCATGTTAAGTACCTGTACATGTATTCACATATACCAACTATATAGAGTATGCTAACTATGTATGTACCACCTGTATTTAACAACAAAAATTACTACTCTGCCCATCGGTCTTTATAACTATATGTTTAATTCTTAGCTAAACTCACAATGGCTGCCCTTAAACTTTGATAATACTTAGGGTATCCATGCATGTTATTCAAGTGAACCCCATCAGGTGAAAATACCCTTTGTTTGTTTTCATCTGACCAAAACCCTGAGTGTCTCCAAAAACAAACCTTTTCTACTTTGTTGTCCTTAAAATAATTAGACAAATACAAATTTAATTCATCGCAACGCTGGTTAAACCATACTGTATCCACTTCATACCTGATTTCCTTGGTAGGGGGAAGCCTGTGTAAAATTTGTAATACTGCCACCTTGTGCACCCCATAGCTATATATTAATTTTAGTACAATTTCAATAATGCCCCTAGCAACATCCATAACTGAATTCTGCTGTTTACATAAATCATTCGACCCAATCTGCAAAAATACAAGATCTGGTTGCAATCGTCTAATCTCATCTAAACCACGAGAGTTAATTACCTCTAGGTTACCCCCTGGGTAGCCTCTCAAATACACCTTCTCACGTAATGGGTCCAAATTCATATTAAAATCAACACTGTGATAATTGCTACGACGAATAAAATCGAAAAGACGTTTAACAAAGGAATGACCTAAAATCAATACTTTCGTCACCATAATCGATAACGTATATATGTATTTGTCAGTCGAAAATCAATAAACGTGTGTAACCCACGCTCTATATCTAGGTCACCGCAAACTCAATAACTTTTTCTTGTTTATAAAATGTGTGCGTTGTTTAACTTGTGTACGAAAATGTGTAGGGTATGTATACAAACTATAAAATAACCGTGAAACTCCTTTGCTCTTCAAGCAATCTTCTAACCAAAAATAAAATTATCAATAAAAACTTCAAAACATCAACACTTCTTCTCTGTATAAATTTAGTAAACAGCTAAGATGGAAGCTGACAGCTTACATTTCATTGGCTGCTGTAAATCTATAGGAATAAATTATTGATTTTATAATTAAAAGGCTTAATGTAAAACAAAGAATTGACATATAGAAATCAATTTATAAAATCAATTGGCCTGCTGTAAAAGCAGGAAAATAAAAGTTATTTAGGGATCATAAATTAATTTATGTTCCATAAATACACATAATTTTGTACCAAATAATTTTAAAGAGTGTGATTTAGATTTTAAGATTGCCTAAATATAGAGAGACCTAGATATATTAATTCAAAATGTTGTATGTGGACTTTATTATTCTATTTTGTTCACTTGGAGGTAGTATTTCCCGAAATTCATGTATACTTTAAAATGTTGTAATGAAGTTCATCAATATTGCAGTGTGAGTAACCAAACATCATGTTGACAGTACACCTTTTATGAACATGCATAGGTTACACTAAGCAAAGGGACTTGCTCCCGGTCAATAAAAAGATCGACTATCCACATATATACACTAGACAAGTCCCTATGCACTAAGGTACATGTACATGCCGTTATGGCTTGTAAACGTCCGTCTTATTTCTTAATATGGTCATACTAAAATTCTTTTCTTGCGACTTAAAGATAATACTTTTATTTTACATATACTCGTCTACTAAATGTGTTCTGCTAACAGGTAACATCACCGCGCTGTACTAGTTAAGCTTCAATGTTTGCACCATTCAAGTTTTATAATTCAGTGCTGTCATTAGGTTAACGTTAAGATATAAGCGTCTTTGTGATTCAAACGCACAATTAACCACTTATGGAACAGTAGCGTCACCATACGGGAGAAGCGGTGAATGATTCCTATTCTTAAATATACGTTCAGTATGACGTCATTAATATATACTCCAAAATACGTCACACCCGTTAGGACATGGTTTTGAAACAATGATGGAGAAGGGACACGACCAGATTCAGAGTACATTGTACATTCTACATTAGCGGACCCTAACCCTAATCCTCACTTAACCTTTACCCTAACCCTAAACATAGCCCAAACCCTAACCCTAACCTTAACCCTAATCCTAACCCTAAACCTGACCCCAACCCTAAGCCTAACCCTAACCCTAACACTAACCCTATCCCTAGCCTTAAGCCTAAACCTATCTCTAACCCTCACCATCACTCTAACCTTAACCCTAACTCTAACCCTAAACCTAACCCTTACCATCACCATAACCCTAACCTTAACCCTAGCACTAACCCTTAACCTAACCCTAGACCTCACCCTAAACCTAACCTTAACCCTTAAACAATATTAATGAATGGGGAAATGCTTAAAAACACAATACAAAACAACAACTTTAATATTTTCTTAAATAAGAAACAAATAAAAAAAAAAAAACACGCAAAACGAAACTATTTTTGACGGTAAACTTTGATCGTACAAACGGACCTATTGTAGATATACGAGTTTGGAAAGGACACCGATTTGAGAATATTCTAAAATTGGACCGTGATTTGAGAAAATGACGTCAGTGGACGCCGATTTGAGGAGTGGACGTCGATTTGAGTCTATCATATATAACACTACATTCTGTTTCATCGCTAATGTAAGATATTCACATGTAGCATACTTTTGGTGTTGCCTTATTATTTGTATCAATTTTCAATTCATGCTTCCATCTTTTGCTATTTAAATCTTGCAGAATTCTAAATAAAACTCGTACAGTAAAAATTAACTCTTTTATAATGAGTTAAAGCAGGCACGTTTCTCATATGCAATAAGTACTTAGGGTAATTGTGATGTTGCTCTATTAAACTTGGTGATACATCTGTATTACCTCCCTTTCATTGTAAAAAGGTCAACCTTGGGTAGGCAGATTTCAAATTTAGATAAACAAAATTGTTTTTAGTTTAATTCAATCGATGATATTTAATTTTCCTTTTCCTTACTTCATCATTATTTTTGTTTTGTGTATTTAGAAAGTGTACGTTACCTATACTAATATATATATAACCAGGTATATTTGTGCTTGTGTATCTTTATTGTTTTATTGACAGGTGTTTGAGACAAGAGACATATTTATTTTCCTTATGTATCAAGTTAATTCCATTTTCAATAAAATACTACCCTACCAAATTGTCTCCTACAACTGGCAAGGTTTGAATTATAAAGGAAAACGGAGAGATGTATTTTATTATCTAAAATCAAAGAATTGTAGTATTTATTTCTTTCAAGATACACATTTCACAGAAATAGAATATCCATTAATTATAAGCCAATGGGGAGGAGAATGCTTTATTAACTCTTTTTTTCTAATCAAAGTGGAGTAGCAATTCTATGTAATGCATATTTTGAATACAAATTTTGAATATAAAATAATCATAAGAAAAAGATGACAATTGGAATTTACTAACATTCGATATTGAAATTGAAGGTAAAAATACTTCATTAATTAATATGTACGTCCAAATAATGATAGTGGAATCTGTGACATAATTGAAGATGTTGTCAATAAGTCAATTGTAATAAGTGGAGATTTTAATCTGGTCCTGAATTATTTTTGGTTGGTTGGTTCTATGGTGTTTAGCGCCACTTTCAACAATATTTGCCAATCTAACTAGCATACGGTCAAGGCCACGACGGCCCCCGGTTCAGAATCAAATAATAGAATGAAGTAATTATTGTAATATAAATAACCCAAAGGCAAAAGAGTTAGAATTGATGGAAATATATAATTTATTCTAAATCCTGAATGTATGACACCAACGAAGTTGACGAGCACGTGTACGTCTGTGTACATGGGTAAAAACTGGTCCAACATAAAACCTTTTTGGACGAATGCCGCGTTGGCGAAGCTTGCTTTGGGATGTCTGGATGGAAATTCTCCGTAAACCTGGGGTAGCAGCAGCAGTGATTATAGCATTGTCTGTTCGAATACGTAGATGGAGCACCCGGATATACCGATCTTTGGCTGGTGTAGTGGTGCGTGGCCTACTACTTCTAGGGCGATATTGAGTTGATTATTTTGACTTGATCTCTGCCAAAGTCGTGAAATTGTGCTCTGTTTCACTTTGAATTGCCGAATTGCTCGTCCTGGAATTTGTTTTTTAATATACCTTTCATAACCCATTGCTTAAATGTTTAATTATTTAACATGCTTTTATTTATTGTCACCTTTATTCTAAAAATGAACTGGATATCTACCTGTTATCTTCTATTATACGATATTTGTAATTTTGAACAACACGAGTGTCGCAGAGCTGTTTATAGACCCTCTAATGTATATTTTTGTCGAAGACTTTGCCCTGGATTATTTGACTGTTTATATCTTGTTATATGCCGTCATATGATTGCTTTACTTGTGTAGAGATCAAAATAGCGGTACAATAACTTATATAGAATTTTACCATGCACTTTATATAAATATTTTCTAGTAATTTTGCGAGTTTATTCACTTATGGAAATATTCCATTGTTGTTTTAAAATATTCTGAGAAATCAAACAATTCCGTTACAATGAAGGAGTCGTTGTGGTCGTGATCGTGCTAATTACACCCCGCCCACCCCCACCTCCCATAGTTGTGAGTAAGTCATTCTATATAAAAATGAATAATATGTTCTCCCTCATAACTAGATGACTTTAGTCGACATTATCTATCCCGTTTATACGCTTTGACTTTCTTGCTCCTAAAGACATGATTTGTCTTTCAACTATTGTGGGGGTACATGAGGAATGTTACTCCAAAAATGCGTTGTGCGCACTTAATTTGATATCTATGTTGTATTGCTATCTCTAGCTCGATACACCAGGTAGTGGACTATTATTCCTTGAGTGTACCATTCGCCCAGTAGTCAGTACTTCGGCACTGAAGTTGTTTATTAGATATATTTGTTACTGAAATTTATAGTTCCTAAATCATGTAATTATATTAATACTAAGGTACTCCTCCCTCAGGCATAGGTAACTTTTGCCTATTTTGGCTATCTCGTTTTAGCTCTTTCGATTTCATGCGCCCAAAGATTTTAAAATTAATTGGCTTTCATATATTTTGGCATTAAGCGTCACCTGATGAAGGTTATTCAATAAGCGTGTCGTGCGCACTAAATTTGATATTTACGTTTTAGCTTACAACTGTACCTGCTGCTAAAGCTAAGGTCCTCCCTCCATAACTAGGTGACCTTAGCCGATATTGGCAACACCTTTTATATCCATTCGTTTTCTTGCTCTTAACGAAATTATTTAGCTTTCAACAATTATTAGCTTTTTATTCCAACAATTATTAAAGAAAAAAAAAAAAACAAAAAGCAAAAAACAAACAAGCAAAAAAAAACCAAAAAAAAAAACCGCCCCGTTTGCACTACATTTGATATGTCTAAGTCTTAGTAAAATGTTTCAGTGTTAGATGATTTAAATATATTCATACTTATTCACTGTTTGACTTATACCTTTATTATAACATTATGTTTGTGTGTATATACGTGTTAATAAACTTGTTATGTGTTTTAATTAGGATGTTATTATAACATTATGTTGGTGTGTATATACGTGTATATAAGTGTTACTAAACTTGTTATGTGTTTTAATTAGGATGTTATTATAACATTA